>JAVGVS010000017.1:3659398-3689398 GCA_032718565.1 Distichodus sexfasciatus | reverse complement strand
TAAATAATAGGTGTCGCATTTGGCCATTTGTGTGCATGTTGGCTATGAGGAATTCTTTACTAACCAGCACACACACACACACACACACACACAGATACGCACGCAAACAAAAAGATTCCACTTCATTTGCTTAAGCACCAGGCAAATGCCATGGTTAGTTTTAGGCTTAGGCAATCAGACTGCCGCGTTATCGTTAGTATTGGGTTGCTGAGATACTTTTACAAACAAGTGTGTGTGTGTGTTCAATCTGTGTACCACTAGATTTTTAATATTCAACCCCAAAATGGAATGGAATATGAGTGTGTGTTTTCCGCTGTATCCATTTTTTTTATTTTAGTGCAAAATTGGAAATCTGATAACGACCGGTTTATGTCTTTCCATTTTGGTTTGGGAAATGAATACTGAAAATTTGTAAAAGGAAGGAACGAACAATACACAGATTATATGTGTGTGTACGCTTGTCCTTGTGTATGTGTCTGCATGAGTCGGTTTGTTAGTTGTGCGTGTGACATCTAAATCTGTCAGAGTGATGTTTCGTGAAGACTTTAGCGAACACACACACACACAAACATGCACACACACAGGGTTGAAGCCTGAGGCTGCAGTAAAGGTCAGGCCGGCCTGCTGATCGTGGAGATTTGGGACGTGTCCCGCTGCACTCGACATTGTAGCGGATTTTGCTCGTCATTCCTGAAAGTGGTTCACATGCAGCTACAGCTAGAAACATAAAGAGGGGTATCTTTAACGAGCAGGTGCTTCCGATGGGGGCGTCTGATTGCTGACTGTGGTTCCCTTGCGTCACAGCAAGCTCTTGGCAGCTGTGAGATGGAGTCGGAGGATCAAGTTCACCCTGACGAAGCTTGAAAAACTGCGGTTTACAAGTAGCTTCCCCAACACTGCTGCCTTCAGGGTCAGCTGGAATAACCAGGACAGATTTCGAACGATAGGCCCGAGCTCTTGAGGTGGAAAGGTGATGGAGAGGTGGAGGTGAAAGAAAGCGAGAGAGATAAGGTGTGTGTTAAAGCGGAGGGAAGGGTGACGGACAGATTGATGGGAGGAGTTGAGTGGGGAGAGGAGAGGAGAGGAGAGAGAGCAGCTGCCTGTGAGCTCTCAATGGCCTCAGAGCTGCAGGTGGAGAGAACAATAGAGACTCAGTTTCTCTCTCTCTCACACACACACACACACATACACACACACTCATGGGACCCATCAAGCAAACTTCAGTCCAAATTCATTTGTTGTGAGAGAAAGAGGGGGGGGGGGGGGGATTGAGAGAGGGAATGGGAGAGGAAATGAGAAAGAAAGAGTGAGAGAGAGGGATGATGAGATGGTGATAGAGAGGGAATTGGAGAATGAGAGAGAGAAAGAGAGAGAGGGGGAGGGAGGGAGATGATGAGATGGGAATTAGAGCAGGAGTGAGTGAATGAGACAATGAGAGGAAATTAGAAAACAAGAAACAAAAGGAAATGAGAGAACGATAAAGATAGAGAAGGGAGAAGAGTATGAGAGGGTGAGGGAATGAGAGAACAGAGAGGACTTGAGAGATCTAGAGAGAGAGAGAGAAAGAAAGAGAGGGAGGGAGATAGTGAGATAGTGAGAAAGAGGGGGAGAGAGAGTGTCTTCATCTCTAATACAACTTGGTGACCACTGCAAAGGAATTAAGGCAGAGATTCACCTATTTTACACACACACACACACTCACACACACAGAGTAACGATCTTGGCTTCGGTTCTATTTAAATCAGGTTAGCATGTTTATGTAACGTAGCAGGCTTGTGCTCACTGCAAAATAGCAAACGCAGGTCACTTTCATAACCCGGCTTAGGCCAAGCTTTTCTTCCTGCCCCAACTCGTCCCCTCCCTTCTGCCTGGTGCGTGGAGCCGGTGCAGCACACTCTTCATCCACGCTGATTGGTTCCCAATGCCACTGCCAGTTTCTAGACTTTAAACAAGCATTTCTTTTGTTTGAGCAAATGTAAACAATTATACAATATAACAAATTCAAGGCAAACTATGAAGAGACAGTCAGAATCAGTAGAAAGTTAATTGTTGAATACGTGGTCACGTACAAGGGATTTGCTTCAGTAATAGGTGAAATGAGCTATTATTTGAGTGAGTTTTTATTCTGACATTGGCAGCGCCCGGGGAGCAGTTCTTGGGGAGGACACCTTGCTCAGGAGTACCTCAATAGTACCTTTACCGGGCCGGGATTTGAACCGACGACCTTCCGATCACGTGGCAAACTCCCCAACCGTTATACTACCAATTGCGCCATGGTGCCTAGTCATTAAAACAAAAAAGTACAAATATATGTAAAAGTAGACATATATAAAGAGGGTGCAAGGATATAGTTATTTACAGAGAATAAAGACATTGTCAGACTTAAGTAAACTAATTATATGGATTATAACTGAAAGCGAAACAAATAAGCGAATAAAAATTTCAAACAAAACAACACTAACGTGAGCCTCATACACCAGTATTTTAAAAAATTTGTTCTTAAGAAAGTTAAGACATTTAAATAGCGTAATATTATACAAATGTAGAATTGAAGAAAACCCAATAAGCTGATGTTTTGCACAAATGGGCATTCAATAATATTTCACCGTTTGGAGATTAAGACCAAATCTGAAAGAAGAGAACATTGGTGAATGTCAAGAGTCTTGGTGAAAACTCAATATGTCGGGTTCATGAACGAATTTGTTCTTAAGAACGGCTGGTGAATGAGGCTCATTGTTCATGCCAAACTACACGTATAATATATTGTGAGTAAGCAGTTCTGGAGTAACCTAAGGATGGTGGAAGACAGTGTTAAAACACATAATTATGTATTTGTTCTAACAAGCCCCACTCATTCAGCATGTCATCGTGAAATAAAAAAAAAGCGCTGAGACCCGGATTCGCCCAGCGATCGATGAGTTACACGGCTCTCCTGCGGTCAACTCATACTGGCCTAAATCTCACCATGTCTGATAGATCAAGCTTGTAGCATAATCCTCTGGTAAACACGGCAAGTAAACCTCGTTTGGAAAGCTGCAACCTGTCAGTCTGATTAATCTGCACACACACAACTACAGCCAATCCGGTGTAAACATGCCGCGTTCAGCAGACGCCTAATCCCAGAACGTAACGTCTAGCCTATGTAATGGCTGCGATGGCAGTCTGGAATAATTTGTAATATTCAGGTATGGTGTAGTGATCCCGTTCTGATCGGCCCTACACAAGGCAAACAGCATGTGTTCCACTCCATACCTGCAGTCGTGGTTTGGGAAAGGTGTGAAAAAGTGTGTGTGTGTGTGTGTGTGTTTGTGTTTACACTGCTTGTGCATGTTTACCTGCCCAGGTCTGTGTGCGTGGTGCAGCGTGTGTGTGCATTTGTGAATTTGTGTACCTGTTAGTATTTCTGTTGGCTATGAGGAATACACACCCGCACACATACATACACACACACACACACAAACACACACTCTCCCTCAAACCTATAGTGTTACTGTGGTATGAATGAGACCTTTATAAAGGGGATTTTCCTGGGGCCAAGACAACCCGCCCAACCCCAGAGCCTTCTGGGATACGAGTCTCCCCCCACCACCCACATTATCCTCCTCCCACCCTTCCCTCCAGAGAGAAGCTTCAGTGTTCACTATTATCACTAACTTCACACAAATACAATAAACGTGTCATCAGCAGCATGACACACACTTCCTCAAATATGAACCACAGAAGAACAATAAAGTCAACTGTTTTCTGTGGTTGTGTGTGTGTGCCTTGTGTGTAGGGGTTCTGTTGATATAAAACGTTGAGTAAAAGCATAAATAATGTAATATACACTGTAAATACGTATGCAAATGATTGTAGAGTCTTTCGTATAAACACGCTGTAACACACTCTCGACAAGTTTGGAAGCTGTGGAATTGTCATGTGGAATATTGATTTTATTCCAGAAATGTTTGTTGTTGTAAGTATGTCTCATTAGAGATGGCCGATTTGGGAGTCCGATGCTGATTCATTCACACTACTAAAGTCACTTTTTAAAAACTTATTTCATTTGAAGAAGACATTACTAAATTATTTGGGCATCTTTATGAATCATGAATTTAATGCAAACATCTGAAAAAAAAAATACCCCACACACACACGACGGACACCCAGTGGGCTGCAGACTACTGCTTAATCTGAATGGTGGTCCTTGGGACAGAACCATTTGAAAACCTCTGACTTATAGGACTGGACGATATGGCCTCACATCAGTATCATGATTAATTTAGAATTTTTTCCCTTAATTTTGATTTATGAACAATTTTTTCATTTTTTTGTTTGTTTATTAAAATAAAATAATAAAAGACACGCTAATTACTATAAGCAATTTTTACCTATAGCTCATCCTTTGGACTGTAAAGATTATTATTTTGGAGTCTTTTGGAGTTTTCAGCTCTTCGACTGACTGATGCCCAATACAGCGTTGGCCCTGTATACAGCAACAGCAGCAGCGTTGAGGGAGGCGGAGAACCATAAACCTGCTGCTTTTACAGCCTTTAATGCCTGTTTGCCTTTGCTCCATTTTTACAACACTTGTAGTGCAAACGTCCGTCTGTCCACACTGCCATGCTCAGGTACACACACACACTCAGACGGGGGCGATGGACCTGCGGCCGATTGGCTGATCCGACACGTGTCCGGCCCCTTACAGTGAGTTTGTGGGGGAGGAGCCATCACAAACCCATTTATTTTATTACTCCCCCAATGAGACTGCAGTGGCCCAGTAATCTGCTATTAAACCATTACTGTGGAGAGAGAGAGAGAGAGGGAGAGCAGTCATACTTAAGGGGCCTCCCTTTAGGGAAGGGCTTACAGTAAACCAGCTGGGTGAACACACACATACACACCACATGCCTTGTGAACAGTAAAACAGCATAAGCTGATTACTGATTGATGGTGTTGCTGCTGCTCCTGTAGAGTGTTTGACATGCAGCAGTGTGATGGCTCTAGATTTACACACACACACACACTTCATGTCATTACAATCACTGCCCTTGAATTTCTACATAAAGACACAATTTGTAACAGTTGTTGTATAGATGCACTTTTTATTTATGCCAGCCTCCCTGTGTATTATTTAATAGGAGTGGAGACGTGTTATTGTTCCTTTTTATTGCAGAAAATTCATTTATTGCATTATTACTGCTCTTTATCGGTTTGGACCCATTTTAGAAAAATGGAGATGTTTACTATTGGTCAAGCCATATGTCATGAGAGTAAGTGATTATTTGTCATTGTGAACACACCACAGCACGGCCCACAGTGCACCACAACCAAATGTGACCTCGGCATTTGACCCATCTGTGAAGGAGCAGTGGGCAGCTGACATGAGGACGGTACCTTGCTCATCAGTACCTCAGTGGTACCTTCGCCTGTCTGGGATTCAAACTGGCAACCTTCTGATCACAGGGCGAATGTTCTAAACATTACACTACCAGCAGCTCCATATGTTTTTTGGGACGTCATCGATAGAGAGTATTAGTAACACAAGGAGAGCGATAGCCAATATTTTAAACCAATGTACGTCTGCCGTAAAAATGTGAATTGTAAAAATATGGGACGATTATCAATGCAGAATAGTCCTAATAAGAAGAGGCCAATAACTGATATTTAGAACCAATGTACTGTATGTCTACAGTGAAAATGAAACTAGACCCATGTTCATTTTAAGGGTCATTTTAGTTGCCAACTTTTACTAACATAATAAGACTGAAAAACGGTTTTACAAACGATGTACTAGAGGTCAACCCAGGGGTCCTTATTGATACTGATTATTACTAATACAAATAGAACACTGACCATTATTTGGAACTGATGTATGTCTGCAATGAACATGGACATTTTTACTAGAGGTGGACTCGTGTTTTTAGGGCCCTTGTTGATACAGATTATTAATAATATGAGAAGATCGATAATTGATATTTGAAACCGATGTAATGTCTGATGTAAAAATGGTCATTTTTAGTAGGGGTCGACCTATGTTTTATTTTTCAGGAGTACCAGCAACACTGATACTAATACAAGGAGACTGATAACTGATATTTTGAACCGATGTACAATCTGCTGTGAAATCAGATTTTTTTCATCTGCTGTAGGGGAAGATGAAGTGTCAAATGCTGAAATGCAACAGTCAATTTAAATGCCTTTTAGTATATGTTTAATAATAAGAAAATGTTTTGAATATTTTTAACACCAAAATTGCAGGGAGCGCCCATCTCTTTTTTTTTTTGTCAAAATGCAAAAACTTTAAGACTTTGATAGGCTAAACTAGAGCTGGGTAATATGGCCTAAAAATAATATTGCAATATTTCTATGCTGTATCGCAATGCATGATTTATATCTCTACAATCACCTGCGTCACGACTCGGAGCCTTAATAGTGGACACTAATGCAATGGACGTGCATCCGGAATAAATAGCTGTATTGTGACTAGAACGCTGAAAATTTGAGTTTTGTCTGTAATAAAGGGGGAGATTTAATTGAACACACACAACATGTTTCATGATGATATTTATGTGCGTTTATGCATTTACTTCTGTTTATGTGCACAGAATAACAGAACCAGTGCTATTTTTTCTTTGGAAACAAGTTGCCCGCTTCCATCTCCAAATTAATGTCTCTGAAACCATGTGGATATTCATTTCTCTCTCTCTGCAGGCTCTGTTCCCTCCGCTTCCAGAACACAATGAGCATGCGCTAGGAGAGCGTTCTGAATGGGGGAAGTGAGCTCGAAAGGCGAAACTCAAAAGTGACGTACATGCTGTCTGTTTAACATTCACGTGAGGATTTGTTCACAATTTAGTCATTTACTACATCGCACGTGGAACAAGCCGAGATACATTGAGGATATTCTATATATCGCCCACCCCTATAGATCCGACAGATTTAGGGGAGAATTTGGATTCCTATAAATCACAGAGTGGTTATCTCAGACCAAGAGGGACGGCGGCTTCAGAGCCAAAGCAGTTGATTTTTGTCAACATATGGGTTTTAAAGTGTCTGATATGTCTAACTCTAAAAATGTCACATATCGCCACCGATAATTTGTCGACCCTCTTCTGTTCGTCACTGTTCAGTATTTTTGGTGGTGGTGGTTGTGTAATTCTGAAGCAGGCATTACATGGTAACTGCTTTAATAGTGGGTGTTGTACTGGTGTAGTAGAGATATTATATCAAATGGATTTCTCTTGATTTCCTCTAGTAGATGAGTCATGGAAAATAAGAAGTTTCCTTCTGCATCAAGCAGCAAAAACGCTGTAGCATGACAAATCTGATTTCATTAGCCTTAGCTTGAGAGTGGACAGCAGCATAAATTTCACACCAGAAACACGTCCATGTTCAACAAACAGCCGCTCATGAAGAGCTGGTGGAGGGTCACGAGTACACACTGGGTTGAACTCATGTCATATATTTAGTTGATTCCTCTATACAATACTAATATGCCTGATTAAAGGTAAATATGAATTTAATGGCTTGAGTGTGTTATGAAGTTTGTTACCTTTCACCCATAATGTAAGCTGTAGAGAGTGTGTGTGTGTGTGTGTGTGTGTGTGAGACTGAGAGGGAGCTCTGTTTCTAGCTTGTTTAAATGGTGCATTTTTCCTCCCCACACAGAACAAGCTCTTCTCGCTTCTCTCTTTGTCTCTTTATGTTGTCTGTCTTTCTTCATTCAGGCCGTTGTTCGTATTGATTCTCGCAGCTGACAAGTGTGAAATGAATACGATGTCTTTTCTGTAAATGTGTGTGTGTTTGTTTGTGTGTGTGTTGCCACTCAGCCAGTTTCATTCTTTCATTTTATTTGTGCCAAGCCGTTCGGCAGAGTTCAATCCAGACATTTCAATCTCTTCAATCTCTATCCCTCTCTCTCTGATTCTTTCTCCATCTCATTCCCTCTTTTCTCTCTGTCTCTCTCTCTCTCTCTCTCTCTCTCTCTCTCTCTCTCTTTCCACTCCCTCTACCGTTCTCACACTCCCTCTTTCTTTGTCTCCCTTTCTTTCCTTCACTCTCTTTCCCTCTTTCCCTCTCTCCCTTTCTCTTGATGTAGTTTATTTTTTTCTTTTTTGGTATTTATGTGATGTGATGTAATGTTGCAATTGTTGAAACAAGTGGATTAACAAAGTGTGACTTATAGTAATAAACTACATTTTAAATTCTCTCCCTTTCTCTGTCTCTCTGTATCTGTCTCTCTCTCTCTGTCTCTCTCTCTGTCTCTCTCTCTCTCTCTCTCTCTCTCTCTTTAGGTCTCCCTCCGTTTCTCCCTCTGACTCTCTTTTCCCCTCTCTTTCTCTCATCCTCTCTTTTTCTTCGTCTCTCCCCTGCACTCTCCTTCTCTCTCTCTCTCTCTCTCTCTCTCATCCTCTGCCTTTCTCTATGTGTCTGCTCTCTCTCTCTCTTTCTTTCTCTCTCATCCTCTACCTTTCTCTCTGTGTCTGCTCACTCTCTTTTTCTCTTTTTAGAGAGAAATCTCTAAACTCATTCTCGTCATAAGAAGTGAGTAAGAGACTAACGTGGCGCATGGTGTCCTCTCTCTGATCTGGCCAAACAAACACCCACACACACACACACACACACACACACTGATCCCCTGAGAGAGGGATGGAGCGGAGAGGGGGGGTTAGTGGTTGAAGTTTCTAGATCAAGGGGTCAGAATGGCCGAGTGTCAGAGGTTCACAGTAGTGGCGTAACGATACTTGGATCCACATCGATACAGCGATTTAACGATCCATCAGACCTCATGCATATTGTAACACCTGTCACCAAGCAGGCACGGAAACAGCAGATGAAAAATCTCAAGTTCAGTATATCAGAATGTCAAAGTCAAGTCAAAGCGAACTTTATGTCATCTCAGCTTTATACAAGTTTACAGAGAGACGAGACCACGTGGCTCCAGTTTCTACTGAGTACGAAGAAGGCACATAGAATATGTATATGTAAATGAATTATAAAATATAAACAAAAAAATGAGGTAGAAAAGGAAAGTGTGCAGTTTTTAGTTATGTGATGATACGTGCAAACACAGCAGTCGAGTGCAGAAATAAACTACAGTTACAGTTCTGGATAGGGATGCACCGATCCCACGTTTTCAGGTCTGACACCGATACCGATACTTTGGATTTGGATATTGGCCGATCCCGAGTACTGACCCGATACCGTTTTTTTTTAAACATTAACTGCACTAAGAGAATTTGGGGGGTTTGTCTATACCTTTGTTTTTAGGGTTATTAGTGTTTGTGTGGGTGTTAGCTATATATGACTTTTGTTGTCACTGCTAAAAAAAAGTGGTGCACTGTGGTGTGCTGTGCTGGGCTGTGGTGTGTTCACAATGACAACTAATCACTCACTTTCACTTTGTAATTCCAGTCTAACATTTCTGCTTGTTTTCCTGCTCTTTTAAACCCTGCAGATGTAACACTCACTTCCCTTCATCTGAACAAGAAAGTAAAGCCCTCTCTCTCCATCGCTCTCTCTTCAAGCAGCAACAACACTGTAGCATGACAAGTTTGATTTAATTTGCCTCAGAAGTTCCAGCCAGAAATGTGTGAGTGTGTGTGTGTGTGTGGGGTTTAGGGTTAAGAACACACGCTGTCACATCAACGCAGTATTATTATATCATTTATGACTCTACAATGCTAATATGTCTCATTAAGGATCAATAATTTTCATTGCTTCATTGTATAGTTAGTTACCGCTAACCCATAATGTATACGGTAGTGTGTGTGTGTGTGTGTGTGTGTGTGAATGAGAATAGTTCTGTTTCTAGCTTGTTTAAATAGTCAGAGCATTTTTCCTCCCCACACACAACAGGCTCTTTTCCCACTCTCCACTTTTTCACTCTCTCATTCCTCTTTCTCCCCTCCCTTTCAGTATCTCTTTTTGTCTCTCTCCCTCTATTCATCTCTCACTCTCTCTATTTCTCTGTCCCTCTCTTTTTTCTTTCTCTCCCTGTTTTTCCATCTATCCCTCTCTCTCTTTCTCTTCTTCTCACTTTCTCTGTCCCTCTCTTTTCTCCATACACTGTCCTTCTCTCTCTCTCTCTCTCTCTCTCTCCCTCTCTCTCTCTCTCTCTCTTTCACTCTGACTCTCTCTCTCCTCTCGCGTGTGTGTGTGTGTGTGTGTGTGTGACTCACTGCTGCTTTGACGCAGCTGGAGTGTCCAGTGAGACTAGAGGAACTGCTAAATTAGCCCTAGCCTGCAGCTGCTTTTATATATAGACAACCACACACACACACGAGCAGGAGCAAACAGACTTATTTATATAAAAGAAGGGCCGTGCGTGTGTGTAGAACCGGGCTGCGTGCTGAAAGCCGGTGGGATCAGCAGCCGGTCAAGATGACGACAACTTCTACAGATAAACAAATCGCTTTGGAGACGGCATAGGGCACATGAATGAACCTCTGCTATCTGCATCACACACACACACACACACACACACACTGCCTCACACATCCTCATGTTGTCTTCCTTTTCATTTCTGTTTCCTTTTGTCTTTCCCTTGTATTTATTGTCTGTTATGAAAAGGGCCCCACATCCTCCTTCCGCTCCCTCTCTCTCTCTCCGCAAGTTCATTGACATTCATTGAACACTGTGCTCAGAGATTCAGACCTTCCGGCGCTGCGCTGTCGTAAGCACTATGTGTGTGTGTGTGTGTGTGTTTGTGTGTGTGCGCATGCAAAGGCTTCAAACTGACTTTATATACTGCTTTGTTTGTGAATGTGTTGAATTATTACTCGGAACACAATCACGCTTTCTGATTGAGAATTCTTCACTCTGTGTGTGTGTGTGTGTGTGTACACTCACACAGGACATCCCCTTTGTTCACATCTCTTTTCTTATCTGGGAAATGTCAGTTTCTGAAATCAAAAAAACGGAAAAAACTAGTAAAATTCCACACAAACAGCCCGAGAGCAGTCACTGGTGAACGAAAACGCAAAGCTGACTCAGAGTGAAAGCAGCAGACTTACCTAAACACTGAACGCTGCAGCACACTTCACTTTCCTCTCCCTCTCGCTCTCTCTCTCTCTCTCTCTCACTCTCACTCTCATTCTTTCATTTTCTCTAAGAGACAGAAAGGAGAAGGTCAGCGCCGAAAGGTCAAACTACAGAGAATTGAGGGATTGAGGGGCAGATGCGTGTTCTCTCTCTGATATCCACCCGTCTCTTGGCCCTGGATCATGAAGAGTGTCCAGGATGAAGTTCTAAATCCAGGCTTTTTACCACATACAGGCTTATCAAACGGTGTAGCACGGCGGGGTCCAAACGTTCAGCCAGTTCAGCCAGATTTGATCATGTGAAAGTCCCCGAGGACCAGGAATCCCTGATGACATTATTTTAAACCATACATTTAATTCACTGTATTGATATGCGTCTTATATTGAATAATAATGATATACTACATTATGTATTAGAGGTTGACCGATATAGGTGTTTCAGGGCCGATATCGATACTGATTATTGCTAGTTTACTGGCAATAATGACCATTATTTGGAACTGATATGCAAAAAAAAGAGAATATCTCTGTCAAAATTTTTCAAGTTTAGCAGAAACTCTCCTCCTCTCCTCTTCTCCTTCTCAAAGGAGATAAAAGCTCTGGATAAGAGTGTTTACTAAATGCCATAAATGTAAATGTAAAGGACATATTTTCAGTGAAAAAAAATACTGTAATTTCCACTTTCATTATCAGCTTTCCTTTTTTACCTGCTGTAGGCAAAATTCTGATAGTTCAGAACGCCATGCATTTTAATACAGAAGGTGCGGGCCATATAAAATCCCACCTCGAGCCGTGGTTGGCCTGATTGACTGGACTTTGGACATGACCGGTGTGGACATGAGTTACCTGACTTCTAGTATGTCACTAATTATATTGTAAGTCCGGTCGATTATACACAAGTATTATTGTGGCATGTTCCTTGCTGTACGGAGCGTTAGTTTTGATTGGATTATCTGTGTTTTGGACTGTCGCCCATTTCTGGATCTGACCTGCGTTTTGCAGATTTCTACTTTTGGACTGAGTTTGGTTATTGTAAATAAATACGCTGGTTTTCATACACCGTGCATTTAGCTTGTATTCTGTCTGTTACACAGTGTTGCTTTACTTTAGACCCTGACCTGTGGAAGTTAATTCAGCTCAGTTTTATTAGTATTGTGCTTTTTACACCAGAAATCGCTTCAAACCAGCTTTACATATAACCAGCGCCCAGCCTTTAACAAGCAGCAGGCTCGGGCAGCAGTGACGAGGAGAAACACTCAAACCCTCAAGAGGAACCAAGTCTTAGAAGGGGATCAGTTGAGCTCATGCATGTTTGTAAAGTGTGGATGTAGAAGAGGAAACTCTACGTCAAATTACAAAGGGCAGCGTGTCTCGGACCTTCACTAGCTCCAGGAGCGTAACCACGTTAAACACACACTTCTGTTTCCCTGCTTGTTTCTACAGAAGAGTGTGTGCATGCGGCTGCGTGTAACAGCCAGTTAACTTTGTCAGGGTGCTTTCGTAACTCTGATTAGACCAGTGTGCAAATCTCACCATGACATCAGCGTCCTGGCTGACCTGCTGCGTTGCCATGACGATGGCCGGTACAGTGGGACGAGGGTGAGGGTGGAAGTGCGTGTGCGTGTGTGTGGATGACGGACACGGTGACGTAGCCGCGGTGGGAAAACTGGGTCCGTGGCATGTGGTCAGGAGCCGAGCTGGAGCTCTCACATTTAACAAAACAGAGCCAAGTCCAGTCTAAACTTTTCTGCTTTTCAACTTTACATCTCTCTATCTCTCTCTCTCTCTCTCTCTCTCTCTCTCTCACTCTCTTTTGTTGGTGGTTTACATAGCTGCGCCCCCTCCATTATAATCTTCTTTATTCTGTCTGAAACCTGCTCCACCTGTTGGCACACATCTGGACACGCAGACACAATAATGTTTACTTCAGTTTATACATTCGCCGTCTGCTACAGAAGTAGTGCTTTCCTATGCACCAAACTCTAGATGTCATGGAAACTGACAATAATTAAGGCTTCATTTCCTGCTAAAGATGTGCACACTAATGTGAATGAAATCTAATGGGGATCCATTAGCTGTAATGATGCTGTTGTGGCCTTTAAGCTGTTCGGCCTGATTTAATCCATATGGCCTTGACACACATGCAGCTTACAGTTTTATACATCAGCCTGTTCTTCATCTCTTTTCGATCCAGTCCGTATGAAGGCTGAAATATGCTTGCTCTTAACTACGTACGTACGTACAGCCGCGATCCGTATCCTGCGTTCTTTGCGTCGTTTTTTGTGCACATACTCAAAAATTAACGGAATGTATATGGAGATGCAATATCTGCGTAATTTATAGGGGGCAGTGTTGCGAGAAACCGAAGGGCGGCAGCCAGTCGCTGAGCGCTGCCTACTGGGTCACTGCGAATCTGACTGTGTTCAATATGAGGGCGAATTCGACGGAGCAAAGACATTCGGAAATATTCCCAGTGTTTTACCTCGTCAGTGTGTCTCATTGGCAAAACCAGAGAAAAGACTTCCCCATTTTCCATTCATTTTCTTCTCTGGTGCCGTCTCAGCATGATGAAGATTAATGCTTCTTCGACTGAAGACATAACAGATGACGATTTTAAGATACAAGTATTCATTCATTTATTAGGTTTGCAGCCTCGACACTGACCCCAGGTGGTAAGGAGTACACACTACAGATTACAACGCACAGTACGGATGCAAGTATATCAGCGCAAACGTTAACAACGCAACTGTGTACAGATACGCACACGTAGTTCACAGCAAGTATATTTCAGCCTTACAACTCAAGATACTATTTGGACATGTGTCCTGAGACTACATAGTAAGGTTGACAAATAAATGTGCTCATATATTCGTTTATTTTTTATCCGAAACCACTTAATCCCAACTGGGATTGCGGGGGGACCAGAACCTATTCTGGGAACTTGCGGGTGCAACAACCATGGCCAGGCACCAACACACCGCAGGGCACACACACTCACACAGTCACACTCACATTCACAATTTAGAGTCGCCTATTAACCTATATTGCATGCTTTTGGACTGTGGGAGGAAACTGGAGCACACGGAGGAAACCCACGCAAACACGGGAGAGCATGCAAACTCCACACAGAAAGGCCCCACCACTGACCCGGGGTTCGAACCCAGAACCTTCTCGCTGTGAGGTGGCAGCGCTAACCACTGTGCCGCCATGCGTCCCACTTTACTCATATATAAAACCTACAATTAATTGCAATGGTTAAGGAGTCGGCCCCCAATCAGAAGGTCGTCGGTTCAAGTCCCAGACTGGTAAAGGCAACACTGAGGTACTTATGAGCAAAGTACCGTCCTCAAACAATGCTCCCATCCGTGAAGGAGCAATGGGCACCTTTTTTTGGCACTGCCCAGGCAGCAGTGCTTGGGAACGGTACCTTGCTCATGAGTACCTCAGTGGTACCTTTTGCCAGTCCGGGACTCAACCAGTCCATTGCCAACCTTCTAAACATGCGGCCAACTTCCCTAAACCGCTACGCTACCAGCTGCCCCCATTGAGTTAATTGTAGCTTTTATATAGGAGCACAAAGAAATTAATGTTAGTGAGTAATGCCAAGGTTAAATTTACCAATTGATGGTTAGTAAGGTTGAGGTTAAGATTAGGATTAGGTTTAGCTTTAGGATGAATTATGTCAGAACACAAAGATAGCAAGACATGGCTTTGTGTGTGTGTGATTATTTGCTGTAGTTTGTGCTGGTAATAAATAGAGCACCATCTGCTTACACTAGGCATCGTTTTTGCAGGTGAATGAGAGAAGAGAGAGAGACAATCAGACAAACGTGACCTTTGTCAGAATCCATGACCTTTATGTGAAAACCAGTGCTTTTGGAATTTGTCAAGTCTGATCACACCTCTTTCCATAGTTTGTACAAATTTCACAAACCACAGTGTAATGTGTCTCGAAAAAGCCTTTGTCTCATGCCTCTTCATTTCAATCCTCAGCACTGCCAGGGGCTGCCTTAGCACGACTGCTCTGTACTCCGTTGCCTCAGTGGGACTGATTTCAGGACCATCCGTAGCTGTGTGTGTGTGTGTGTGTGTCCAGTTCTTTCAACATTTCAGTTCAAGGTCACTGAATTACAGAAAAGTAGCTTGGATTCCTTTAAGACCCCATACACTAGAAGATTAGTCGTGGTCTGCGGGGCTTTATTGATTGAGAGAGAGAGAAAGAGAGAGAAAGGGGGAAGGAGAGGAAAAGAAGAGTATTTTTGGAGTGAATTGGACTGCGTTCCTCATGAAAAGTCGCGCTTTGCTACTGTCTCACTTCTCTGTTCCCGAGTGTGTGTCACATCACTTGGCAAACTGCTATTAATAGCGGGGTGGGTGGGTGTGGGTGTGGGTGTGTGTGTGTGTGTGTGTGGCACGTGGCTGGCGGGCTGCTCTTTATTTATTAGCATATCTAGATGACAGTGGCATCACAGAGGCTGCAGTAATTAAGGCCACAACAATGCAGTTACTAATGATGATTGACACACCATTACATGCCATGGGGAGAGAGAGAGAATCAAAAAGGATCCAGCTCTATCCAGCTCTGGGGCCCTGAGCAATACCTTTAAGTTGCAGCAAGGAGCGGGCCCCCTTAATTAATATAAATGTTTGTTTTCAGTTGGACTGTAAAACCAACATTTATCATAATACGATGTTATATCGATTGCTGTTATATCGATTGAATGGACAGCAATTCCATGTCTACTAGGGCATTAACGACTTCAAATTTTTTCCAATCGACTTATTCATCAATAAAGTCGAAGTCGAGTTGACAAGTCGATTGATGATGTCATCACACAAACGCGGCGGAGGAACACAGATTTCCAACAATGAGCAACTTTTATTTAAGTTCTCTGTAACATTAACAGTCAACATGACAATTAAACAAAACAAAACATAGGCTAATACCTTGAATTTTCTGGTAAATTTAAGTGCAAAACAGAAAGTGGGAACAGCTTAAGCCGCGGCAGCCAAGGCACAAGCGCACACAGAGAGAGGAAAAAAACACAACTTGTCGTGCCCTAATATCTACCGATATCACAAAATCTGCTCTGATACTTTTTTTGATTCAGATCAGTTTAGGTGTCAACAATCATTATGAGACAGCATCATAGACATAGATCTCCAAATTTCACTTCCACAAAATTACCCCCATGGCTCTGACATTTCTAACGCAGCGCCAAGTCAAGCCAGCGTGCAAGCAGAGCGGAGCACTTCAAGCTTAGCGTGCAAAATTTTAAGAAAAAGTCACTTCCTGTCACTTCTCCATGCCTGACATAAATGCTACCTTCCTGACGTGCAATAAATGCGTCATCAGATATCGACTGGAAATATCGTGCAAACCCAAGCACCAGTCAGATGCCGATGACATAAAAAGGAAATTATTCCGATATGATTCAAAAATTATGGTGCATCTCTAGTTAAAATATGTATGATACCTCGTCAGTGTTAATGCTATGGGTTCGTTGATCACTGAATCTAAATATCAATGTAGTTTTTCTATTTTACTATCATATGCACAGCTTTTCTTTACAGTGTCTGTGTGTTCCTGTAGCCCTGCTCCACGTCACATTTTTCTACACACACATTAGACCTGTGTATGTCTTTAAGACGACTCGTTTATTTGCTTGGACAAGAGTGTGTATGCTGGCTGTGACCCCTCCCTTACTGTTTCTATTGGCTCCGGCTCCCTCCGAACGCTCTCCCTTACTTTCCTTCACACATACACACACATATATACACATTAACACACTCTCTCTTTATCCTGTTGCTGTGTTGTTGGTGGGAGTTCCCCTGTCCTCATTCACCTTGTACAGTAAACCATATGAGAAGGCAGCAGTGTAATCAACCACACACACACATCACCACACAAATACATATACACTAAAAATCCCCAGTAGGTCTCATTCATTATTAGCCACCTTGAGTCAAAGGTGGACAGTAAAGCTGCATGATATAAGGAAAATTTTACATTGCAATTTTTGTTCTGTGATATATATTTCCAAAGGTATGTAAAAGAAAATTTACAGTTAGTAGAAATAAAGTTAATATTTTATAATATAAAACATATAGATGTTAGAACCATCGTTTATTCACATTTAAATAACGTTCTGATGATGAGACAGACTTCAAAAGTAGATTAGTCATGGAAGTGAGATCTGGGCGAGTTTTGCTTTTGTAGAAAGCAGCGAAAAGTTGAATCACCACACGTTTGTCCTGAGATTTGACTATTGCATGTGCATACATAATAATGTCATTGCTGCAACAGTAAATTGTGCAGCCCTTGTTTGTCAGATCAGAGAAAGAGATGTCTGCTTTAAATCTCATGCTTGTGTGTGAACTGGCTTGCTGAAGTCTGACAAATATTGGCCAAAAAATAAATCTCTAAGTCTGTAAGTCAGCTGCTGAATACGGGCAGGAAATTATACTTTAATCATCTCTTAGACTCCCCTGCTGTGCTAACACTAAGGATTTTCTTCACGTATTGCCTTGTTGTAGTGTGTTATTGTGGTGGGCAGTGTAGGTTTTTGGGTAAATGTTTGCTTTAGGCCGTTGAGGTTAAGGTTAGGGTTAAGGGTGGAGGTGTTTACATCTGGTAATTGTGGGTCAATTTTACTTGATAGCAGTGTGAGTGTGTGTGTGTGTGTTTCTCCACTGCATAGCAATAATGGTACTAAAAACAATGCAGTAACATGGATTCAGCAACTCTAAAAATGGCCGTAATTATGAAGCATATGCACATCATCTCAAGGTCTGGAAGATCTCTATCTCTATCTCTCTCTCTCTCTCACTCTCCCTCTCTCAAACATACACACACTCACACACACACGCCTGCTCTCTTTGGTGACAGATGGTGGTGTCACTCATAATGGGATAAATCCGATTGCTGCCGAAGGAAAGATGTCCCTCCAATCCAGCAGAAGGGGTGGAGAGGAGGAGGAGGAGGAGGTGGGGGGAAGAGAGAGAGCACGAGAGTCGACGTGTCTCTGTTTGTATTGATGTGTTTGCTGAGAGTGAAATTGGAATGGTGAGATGTGCAGTGTGTGAATATGTCTGTCTGTGTGTGTGCTTGTGTGTGTGTGTGTGTGCAACTAAGTGAGACAGAAAGAAGAGCAACACTAAAATGATGGCTGCAGTAATTCATATTCTGTTACACACACACACACACACTATTCCCCTTTGTCACGTGTCCCACCCCCTCTACCCACACACACACATACACATACACACAGCAGGGTGGACACTGCAGACAGCTTGGCGGTACACGGAAGGTGTGTCGACTGTATTCTATTGTTTCAGAGTCTATGAGAAAACAGTTGAAGAGAAAAGAGAGAAAGGAGAGGAGGGGATGAGAGAGTGCAGAGGAAAGCATGTGTGTGTGTGTGTGTGTTTTCAGGAAGCCGGCTGCAGGGTCCACGCCTCTCTCATTTGGAGCAGGTTGTGTGTAATTCTGAAGATAAAGGCAGATATTTCATTGCCTAATCTCTAACGCGAGGAGTGCCAGAGAAGTGTGTGCGTTTATAATGAGAACAATGCCACGCTCCGCTACCGCTTTCCCACTAAGCATTTTACTAGTCTGTGAAGGGGCTTAAAAATGCATAAGAATGTCAAGATCCTCGTAAAAGGTGTGTCTGTGTGTGTGTGAGCAGGAGAGAGAGCTGGAGAAAGGAGGATGGAGAAGGGAGTAAAATACCTCACATATTTCTTAGGCTGGAATGTTGCTGTAAATTATTGATCCCATCAATAATGTGATGTTTACCGAAGAGTTTTCTCTTTCTCTCACACGTATATTTTCACCCACACTAACCTTAACCTCAGGATTAACCCCTCTTTGACTCTTTGAAATAAAACCTGCAAAACCTTTTTTCAAGATTGTTTGATGTATCTGTCCTTGTTCTTTAGGGGATTATCAGGACTTCACAAATCTCTAAAAGGCTGACTCCACCCTGAATCAATCC
Organism: Distichodus sexfasciatus; assembly: GCA_032718565.1. Classification (NCBI taxonomy): domain Eukaryota; kingdom Metazoa; phylum Chordata; class Actinopteri; order Characiformes; family Distichodontidae; genus Distichodus; species Distichodus sexfasciatus. The sequence goes on along the minus strand of JAVGVS010000017.1, from coordinate 3,670,377 downwards.
AGCCATACGTTTTAATGTGCTAATATACAAACCTGGTATCCTTGTAGACCTTTTTTAAATGTATCCCCTATCTTTGTCATTTCTGTATGTAAACATTAGGGCACTGGGTCATTCCCTCCCTGTTACGCAGCTGCCGTCCCTCCGTGTAGGCCAATGGTTTGTGTGTTTGTGAGCCCTATACCTGAATGTGAATGAGGCCTATTTGACTGGCCACTCTTTATTCTTAATCCACCAAGAGGGTCCTCCAGAGAACTGGGATTGGGAGTTTGGGTAGATTTTGGGGGGGGCGAGGTTGGAGGGCTGGGAGGATGCTAACCCAGGCTTTAATGGAAACAGCCTGGGGATTGATCCCCTTTCTGGCACCAAGAGACAAGCAGCTGGGCCTCTAGAGAGTTCAGGAATAAACCAAGCACCAAATGATCGCAAAAAAAAAAAATCTTGGCCTGGTTATAGATAGAGCCCTGAGATCCCCGTAGACCATTTGAGTACTTGGGGAGGCGAGCCGTCCTGTGGTAGTTCTTTTCTGAAATTCGAAATACTCATGAATAAAGTATGAGCGCAATATGTCCAAGTTTCCATTGTGAGTTGCTTGATCAACGCAGTTTATTGTTGGCTATTTCACATTCCCATTTGCAGTATCACTTTTCTACCATGCTGAATCTTAAATGTGGTGATTGACTTATTATTAGCCTATTTATAACCAGAATAGCACTATGTGCCCTTTACTCAAATATTTACCCAAAATATTTGAGATGAATCCCAGTGTCACGCACCAAATCAGTGTAACTGATGTGATTTTTAATAATGCTTCTCTCTTCTCTCTTCTTTAAGCTGCCAGGACTGAAGAGGAAGTTGCCTGGGGCTGCTGATGGTTCTGCTTCACTGAACGGGGTCTCTGATTCCTCGATGACCCAGGGCAGTGCCAAGCGACTATGCCTAGAGGATGTAACCTTGGCCATGGGACCCAACTATCCTCAACCCCCCTTCCCCACTGGGACTGGGGTGGGGAACCCAGGAAGTGGACTGGAGGTAAACCGACTAAATGGAAACAGCGGTGGTCTAGGTTCCCCCTACTCTATGCCTCCTAAAGCCAGTCCTGTATCAGCACCTGGAGGTGCGGGAAGTTCAGGAAGTCTGGCAACGACATTCAACCCAAATGGGAACTCGGCAGCCCCTTCTGTAGAACAGGAGCTCCAGGAAATTCTGGATGAGCTCACGAAGAACCCTGATCCCTCGCTACCTGAGCTGGACATTGAGAAGATCCTGGGCAACAAGCCGGACGAGCAAACAAGTAGCAGTGGAGGCTTTGTTCACCCAGAGGGTAGTGGTACACCTAAACGTTCACCACAGAGATCTTCTCACCTGGAAGCCCATCTCACTCAGTCCCCTGGTTTCCCTCAGGCAGCCTCTCCTCAGATGGGCCCTAGTCCAGCTGGTGCTCCTTATACATTACCCCATCCCTCCAAACCAGTTCCATCTCCACTTTCAGCATCCCCCCTTTCTTCCTCATCCTCCCAGGGCCAGAATCAGGCTCGATCTCCAATGCTCTCAGCTGCCCTGTCTAACCGGCCCAATTCCAGCTGGCGAGAGGTGTCCCGAGCTCAGCAGCTCCAGCAGCTGGCATCCAATAGTAAACACCACCCAGGCAGTGGCGGAGGGCCACCACCAGCGCAGGCAGGCTTGCCCTCATTGGGTCAACAGGGATCTTCTTGGGCCGGCCCGTCCCCACCCTACCGTCCGGTCGACAAGCTCCCAAACTCATCACCACACCAGCAACCCTTCAGCCCTGCAAGCAGCATCCAGAGCCCCCAGCAGGGCCCTCTTATCTCCAACATTACCCCGGCTCCCTCTGCTGGACCTTCTCCTCCATACAGACCCGAGAAGCTCGCAAGTCCAGCCCTCGCTCAGCCACCTTTTAGTCCGCAGAACACGCTTCTTCCTGGAAGCGCGCCCTCCGGAGGTTCCAACTCTGCAGTCCACCAGGGCTCCCAGGCTAACTATCTGGGTGGGATACCCCCATCATCGGGCTCGACAAGACCCTCGCCCCCTTACCGGTCAGACAAACAGCATCCAAGTCCGGCTGGGCCGACTCCTTCCCCACAAGGACGCACCTTCAACAGTCAGAATGGTCAAACGCCCAACATGTCCAGCCAGCTCTACAAGGCGATCACGTCCAGCCAACCCTCCAGCAACAGCCTCAAACTTCTCATGCAGCCATCGCACAACAAGCTTGGCAAAGCCGCTCAGCCAGGCAGCATGGGGCCAGAGACCTTTTCCTTAAACAACACAACGCCACTGAGGCACTTCGATCCCGAACCTCACGCTTCCAAACTGGGTAGCCCGTCGATGGGTGGATTCCACAACAGCGGCATGCAGCCACCCGCACCTTCCACCACAGCCGCTGGGCACGCACATCTGCTCCAGCAGCGCATGCAGAGAGGGGTGCAGACAGACGGCATGGTGGCCCACTGCGCAGAGGTAGGCGTTGTTTGTTATACATTAACGGTGTAACTATTATCATTCACAAAATACCATTCAGCATTCACTATATGCCTAGGGACTGGGCAATATGTGACCCTCCACCGCAAAACCAGTCGCTTGTCGCAACGGAGGTTTCCGAGAAAAATGACGGTTTATGTTGTGTGGGGTAAAATTTTGGATTTTTTGTTTTTAGTGTTTTGAAACAGTGGAAGGTCTATACTGTACTGTTGTGAACAAATTTCACTGAAAAACTTACCCTTTCCATCCTAAAAGCATGACTTTCTTGAGGTGAGAAATTCAATTCCAGCGGAATGTTAAAAGTTTTGACCGCTGTTTTGACCACTCTAATATTTACGGTAAAAACCACTCGCTGATTGGTGAAGATATTTCTCCGGAATCCATCTTCGTCTCCCGAGTTCAGTTAACCTAACGCAGGTAGGCTATCCGTGTGGCTGTGAATGCAGCGTAGGCTATCGTAAATACAAACATAGCTGAGACCGCACCAAGCGTCTGTGAGTGCTACGTCGATAGTCAACTTCAAAGGCAGATTTCTCCGTTTCTCACTTGGCGTGACAGAAGAAACCCGACTGCTTTGAATGTTGATATCTCAGTCATATGTTGTCCGATCCATTTGATATAGGTAACGTTTTGAAGCTTGATTTATGCCCTTTCATGAAAACATAATAACTCAATTTAGAGTTTGCGACAAGCGTCTGGTTTTGCCGTGGTCACATATGTTTTATAATTCAAATCGCAATATTTTTGGACAAAATGTTGATGTCCAGTTCTTCTCAAAAAATGTCATTAATATTGTTCTTACATTTAACTTTTGGAGCTAAAATACTTTATAAGAAACTAAAACATGAAACTAAAGTAAGTAGTGTAGGAGCAGATGCTAATATTACTTTAGCAGATCTGCAGTATAAAATGTGCTCTTTTTAAGCTGTTTTATAAAGAAATAAGTCATAGCAAGAACAAGCAATTCTCAAGCAACTTCATTAATTTGTGCAAGAAACACAAACTTATCAACTGCATCTGGTTTTAAAGATGCTTATCAGGAGGCGCATGAAATGCCATCATCAGACCACCGTAATGCATCCTTCACCTGTTATGATCTGCATGCTTCATTTCATTTCATGCCAAAGGACGGGAAGCAGTCTTTGGTCCTTCCAACATGGTCACACCTTTTGATAATCCTACCAGGTGTTTTCCAGAGCATTGCAAAGTTGCTGCTGGATTTCCAGTCTCGGATTTGCCTCACTGTCTGTCTCATTGTCTCGTGCATTGTTTGACTTGAGCGCTAGACTTGAGCACTAGGAAAAAGAGCGTGGGATGCCGTGACAGAAATATGTTTTGACTGGGATTAGTCAATGGAGAATCCAAGGACATGAGGGGAGTGAGGGAGGAGAAGAGAGAGATACAGAGAAAGAAAGATGGCCCTGTATTTTTCCGCTTGCTCGCTCAGATTTTGGAATGTCTGCTTAATGCACACTCCACCAGGAAGGGTCATTTGAGGGAGGGAGGGAGAGAGAGGGAGGGAGAGAGGAAGGGAGGGGGATAGGGTGGCACCCTGCAGTGTGTCTTGTACAAGGGGGCATTAAAGGTTTTGTGTGTGTGTGTGTGTGTGTCTGTGTGTATGGGCATTTCAGAGAGCCAGAGACAGAGAGAGAGAGTGAGAGAGAGAGAGAGAGAGAGAGAGTGTGTGTGTGCAAAGGAGGGGATGGAGGATTAGGAAACAGCAGAGGTTAATTGAATGGACAACAGAAGAGCGAGCAGAGGAATGCGGCTCTTTGTGTGCGATTGGCGTATTCCTGCTCGGGGAACGCACATCCACAGCGCATCTATATTAATTAGGAGTGGGCCAGCGGTGTTTGATTTTCATATTGCCGCGTTGGCGCTCAGAAGATGCAGAGTCGTTTTGGGTAGGGGGGCGGCCAGATGAAAACAAGAGCGAGGAGAAGAAACATTCTGTGGAAATCAGCAGGTTTGGAGCGTCTTCACTTTGAGAAGAACCTCCTGTTTCACTCCACGTTCATAGGAAAGGAACGCCATGAGAAATATTAGCGTTTTTAGGGTTAGTGAGCTTACATTGAGGGTGTCAGGTGTCTGTGTGTGTGTGTGAGAGAGATTTGCGCCAAGTAATGGGAGAAATGATGTGATAACTAGAGAAAGAATGTTAAGGTGCCTCTTGATATGTGTGTGTGTGTGTCTGCATGGTGGTTGGGTGTGTGTGTGCACGTTTGCTGAGAACTAAAGAGCGAAGGGGCATGAGTGTGTGGAAATGTGTGTGTATAGAGTTTCAAAGTGCCGCAGCTGCATTGTGTGCTCGGGGCTGGCGGTGTGTTTGAAGACAGTCCGCCTCTTTCAGGCCAGTAACTCTCTTTCATCACTCCAATAAAGCATAATGAATTTTAGAGGAGGCGAGCCGCTGGCCTGGCAGACCTAGCTCTGAGCTTTAAGAGGCCCCTCTGACACGACGAGGGGAGAGGGAACTGACCTGCTACCCTCCAAACACACATACACACACACGCATACACACACACACACACACATCTTTGTGAGGTAATTCCATTGACACCCGTAATTACTAGATCTAAAAAATACTATATCTAATTATCCTTAAGCCAGAGCCGGGTGATATACCCTCAAATCAATATCACGAATAACTGAACATTTTACCTTGATTCACCTCGAAATACCATAAATATGCTCAACTGTTGAAGCTGTTGAACATCCCGTTTTGTGATAAAAGAATGCCGTTTTAAAACAGCATGGTGGTGAAGTGGTTAAAACATTGGATCAAGAGGTTGTGGGTTCAAGTTCTAGCTTCAGCATAACCATCATTGTGTCCCTGAGCGAGACCCTTAACCCCAAATTGTTCTCAGGGAGACCCTGAAATTAGGATATTGAATGTCGCTCTGGATAAGGGCAGTTGTGGTAGCGCAACGGTTACAGTGTTCGCGTCGTGATCAGAGGGTGCTGGGTCCGAATCTCGAACAGGTACCACTGAGGTACTCATAAGCAAGGGGACTCATGTCCCCAAGCACTGCACACGTCAGCTGCCCACTCCTCCTTCACGAATGGGTCAAATGCAGAGGTCACATTTGGTTGTGGTGCACCGTGTGCTGTGCTATGTTCATGATGACAAATAACCGCTCGCTTTCACTTAAAAATGTTGTGAATGTACATAAGTGGATAATTCCTTGTTAAAAGGTAAGGTGTAGTCACATAACAACACATATGGTGGTATGTGTTTAAGGGGACAGTACGTGAACACACACTGAGGAAAGTATTAACAGAATTTTTAAAAACCATATTAACAGAATTCCAAAATATTTGAAATAACCAACAAGGACAGAATGACATCGATCGAGATTCTGACTGTGGGTTTTGATTCATTTTCGATGAAATTGTCCAGCGCTACCTTGTGATCAAACACACAAAAGCTGTAATAAAACTTGTTTTACCCATTGTTGACACATATGTCACAAAGTCACACAAATCTGACACTTAACAGGTTGTTCTGTTGTTTCTGGACAGATTCTCAGAACCGCCTATTAGGTTCCCACAGACATAAACATGCACACATACCCTTACTCACACACACACTCACTATTAAACCCTTAAATTCTGCTGCATGCACAAAAAACTTGCTCATAGCAAACATCATCAATACAAATACAGTTTTTTGCCGTGAACACACCGGTATTTCCTCTCCTGCTTTACCAGTAAAAACTAAACGGAATGCCGCCACGACCTGCATGTGTCCGATTACGGTAAGGGAGAAACAGAAATAAGGCCAGAAGTGTTATCAGGGGGTGTCTGTGTGTTTTTGTGAGAACTCTACAAGAACGCAGCCATTTTCCCAGCAGGAGATGCTTTCTCGGATTTGTTTACTCAAGTGGGGATCCCCTCTTCCTTTCCATCTATGTCTGTGTTGTCTGTCTCTCTCTCGCACATACGCGCACATATACACACACGCACACACATATACACATATGCACGCACACACACTCATAGCGGAGGTTGGTGGTTTGTAAAGGAAGTCTGTGTGTTTGTGTGATCGGAGCAGAGGTGAAGCTGTAGCATTTCATCTCTACATCGACATCCTTTCCGTTTGAGCTGAAGTTAGTTATGAGAAAGAGCTGAAAATTGTCTGATTAGCATGAGGTTAAGAAAGAAATGCACTTCTGGCTTTATTTTATTCTCTCACTCTTCGTGGAACTCCCGCCCTCCCTTCCTTCCGTGTTTTTTTGTGCTGTCTTATTTCTTCTCTCCAATCTTATTACTCTCCTTTCTGCCTTGTTGTGACAGATTGGCCTGCCCCTGAGGTGTGTGTGTGTGTGTGTTTGTGTTTGTGTCTGTGTACTGCTGTCCTCACAGCTTTAGCAAGCTGAAGATTTTGCCCTATCTACCCTTGACTGCACATGGACACACACACACACACACACTGAATACAGCCAGACCTGCAGGCAGTGTGTGTGTGTGTGCGCATGTGTGTGTGTGTGTGCATCCTGAGTTAACTCTGATTCTCCCCGTCAGTCGATAACAGTCTCTCAGGCCTCATAACACTAAGAGATGTTGTTTGTTCCATGGCACACAAGTTGAGGTTAGTTAGTGAAAGTGAGACTAGCGTGCATGCAGATGTGGAAGGAAACAACACACACACACACACACACCCCTCTTTGACCTCACTTCTCTACAGCTTTCTCTAATGCCCTTCCACACACCCCACCCCACCCCACCTCATCACACTCCCACCCTGGTGCCTCATTCCCTCTCTCTCTCTCTCTCTCTCTCTCTCTCTCTCTCTCTCTCTGAGACCCTCTGCTAATGTCCTTCCTCCAAGGCTAAAGGGGGGAGGGGGGTTGAGACATGGAGACAGAGCAGAGGGAAAAAATATTGCATGCCAGCACCCTTCGTACACACACACACACAGACACACAAACCAGACTCAGCAGGGATTCAGAAGACTAACCTTGCTTCTCTCAGCTCAGACACTTAAAATGGGTCTGAAACAGTGGAGAGATTGCTAGTGATATGAGCAGCAGCACATTTAGTTTGGTGTGTGTGTGCGTCAGCGTGTGAACTAAGGGTTGACCGATTATCAGCCGGGCCAATTATCGGGGACCGATATTATGCATTTTGCAGATTATCGGTATCGGTGTTTAATTTTGACCATCACCGATATTAAGTAATTACAAGGTGCGCTACTGTGGCTCCACTGCCGTCTCTTCTCTCTGTGCCGTTTGCTCTTGACGCACTGCTTCATTTAATGTCCCGCCCACAACAGTCTCTGATTGGATATATGTCACACGTGTAGTAGTCAGTCAACGCTGAAGCCTTGTTGTCACTCAGACCACACTCACACACAAGCGCAGCGTGAAGCTCCGAGAAGTAGAGGAGAGTTTCAGCTGAGCTTAGTGTTTGTAAAATTAAAAAAAATAATAATAATAAATTGCATATTGATTCCAAATATCAGTTATCGTCCCCGTTAACTAACAATAATCGGTATTGATATCGGCCTGAGACACCAATATCGGTCAACCTTTAGTGTTAACGAAGGATGCTGACATGCAAAAATGATATACAAGAAGGCAAAAAATCTATCAATTCTTAATGAATACACCAGTATACTCCACTGCTGTTACAATATCTGCACATACCTGATCCGACCTGAATGTTAGCTCAGACTTTATAAGAGACACTGTTTTATTTAATAGACTGTCGGTATAAAGTTACTGACCTCATGCACATCCCGTGTAAAAGACGACTCCAAGACCATAATTGTAGGCTGAATGCTGCATCCTAATTGTCTCTCTTTCTAATTGTAGTTTAAAGTTTATATTTGTTTAAAGTTTATATTTTTTATTTATATATTTCCTATTCTTTGTGCCTTATTTGTTCTTTGTTCTTTGCACTGTTAGAACTGGAGCCATGTCGTCTCGTCTCTCTGTGTACTCTACAGTATGTTGAGTGATTAGTTGTCATCGTGAACACACCACACAATGCACCACAACGAAATGTGACCTCTGCATTTAACCCATCCGTGAAGGAGCAGTGGGCAGCTAACAGGGGCAGCGCCCGGGGAACAGTGCTTGGGGACGGTACCTTGCTCCTGAGTACCTCAGTGGTAACTTTACCGGCCCTGGATTCGAACCCGCGACCTTCTGATCACGGGGCAAACCTCCTACTGTTACGCCACCAACTGCTTTGGCTTTGACAGTATGAATCTTCACAAACTGAACAGATTCCACTCTAAAAGCACCCAAACTAAGTACGTTTGTCTAGTTATTTTAAGACAGTTGACATTTAGCACACACTCTTATCCAGAGAGACTTCCATTTTTCCTAGTTTTAGGGACAGTCTCCCAGAGAGCAACTTAAGGTGTTCCAGAGCACTGCTCCCCGGGCAATGGCTGCCCATGTCAGCTGCGCACTGCTCCTTCATGGATGGGCCAAATTTCGTCGTGCTGTGCTGTGTTCACAATGACAAATAATCACTCACTCAATCACTTTTAATCTCAAGTAGTTTGAAAAGCTCTAGCTTCCCCAACTCTTCCCAAATCACCGCTGCTGCTGCTCTTCTCCATCCTGTGCACCTCACCTGTCCTCCGCACTCCCCTTTACTCTGGAACATTTGAGTAGTGACGTGGCCGGCTCACTACGAGGCGTATGTACTCGTAGCGTGAATGTGTACGTTACAATGCCTCAATCCATGCCGTGTCTTAACATTGCCGAGGCTGTGTAAACATTAGCGTTCAGCACCACCATAATCATTCCTGCGTCCATCTGAAAAATCTCACCGTACAGATCCAGCACGAGCCACACCGAGAGAGAATAAATCAGCCGCCTCGCGCTCCTTCATCCTTCCCTTCTAATCAATTCCCATAAATCACCATCTAATCATTGGCAAATGCGGCTCGCAATAAAGAGGAAATTTTTTTTGTGTGTTTATGTATTTGCATGCTTTCTTGGTGTAAAGTGGGGGAGACTGTTTATGTGTGTGTGTGTATGTGTGTGTGTGTTGATTTACTGACCATGTTCTACTGACCACAGAGAGAGAGAGAGAGAGAGAGAGGTGAAGCAGACAGAGACTAAGCTACTTGGAGACTATGTTCTTGGAACTGCTTCACTTACACATACCCACAGACCTGCTCGTGGTGACTTAGTCACTCACACACACACACACACACAGCTAAATGAGTAAAGTGAGTCAGTAACAGGAGAAAACTTACTGGAATCTACACTTTTATATGATCCAAATAATAAAGTTCATGTGCTCCCCTTATACTGTTCCTTACCTCTGTGTGTGTGTGTGTGTGTGTGTATGTGTGTGAGTGTTTGTTTGTGTGTGTGTGTGTGTGTTTGTGTGTGTTATGCATGGCTAAGACCAGAAGTAAAAACGAGACAGATGAAAATCAGAAGACAAACAGGAAGTAAGAATTGGTTCTCAGCCCTGCTCTGACCTCAGCTTATATAAGGCTTCTCTCTCTTTCCTTCTGTCTTTCTCTCGTTCTCTCTTTTCCTGCTGTCGTCACACTACACATTCCTCTTTAGTTTACACACCGACCCTCGGTAGTCGCGTCATTCTTCCTGCATGTCTGCTGCCTTTCTCACAAACACAAGGAAACTGTGTGTTTGTGTGTCTGTGTGTGTGTGATGTTTCCTTCTACGTCTGTTTGCATGTTCGTTAATCTCACTTTCACTAACTAACCTCGACATGTGTGTTACCATGGAAACAAGCAATAACAACAAGCATCTCTTACTGACGAGTGCTGCTGACTCTGACTGTTACACACACACACACACTCGTTGCCTGCAGGTCTGACTGTATCCTGTGTGTGTGTGTATCCTTGATTCTTATGAGGCCATCCATAACAGAGCTGAGATTGCTCCACTACTGGCCCATTTGTTCTGCGCGAGGGCACTTTCCTGACACAAGCCAACCACTCTCTCTCTCTCTCTCTCTCTCTCTCTTTCTTTCTCTCTCTACTCCACCTCATTCTCTTTTTCTTTCATTCACTCTCTCCTCCTCCCTTCGCCTCTCCCCCTTTCTCTCTCTCTACTTCCCACCCTCTTTATCACTACCTCTCTTCCTCGCTCTCACTTTCCTTCTCTCTCTCCCCTCCCTCCCTTCTTCTCTCTTTCTCTTTGTCTTTCATTCTCTCTCTCCTCCTCCCTTCCTCTCCCCCTCTCATTCTGTCTCTCTTTTTGCCCCTCTATTCTGTCACATCTTCCGCACTTTTTCTTTTTCCCTCTCTCTCCTTCTTCACCCCCCCCGCCCCCCCGTTCTTTTTCCTTCAGTCCCTCTCTCTCTCTCTCTTTCACTCTCTCCTACACCCCTATACCCTACCTTATTCTCTCTCCCCCTCCTGCTCTCTCTCTCTCTCTCTCTCTCTCTCTCTCTCTTTCACTCTCTCCTATACTCCTCTCACCCCCCTCTACCTTACTCTCTCTCCCCCTCCCGCTTTCTCTCTCCCTCTCTCCCCATCTGCC
>JAVGVS010000017.1:3629398-3656898 GCA_032718565.1 Distichodus sexfasciatus | reverse complement strand
TATTACTGAATGTTGTTGGTCAGTAGTTTTCAGTGTGGCTCTGTATTACTGAATGTTGATGGTCAGTAGTTTTCAGTGTGGCTCTGTATTACTGAATGTTGATGGTCAGTAGTTTTCAGTGTGGCTCTGTATTACTTAATGTTGATGTCAGTAATTTTCAATGGGGCTAAATATATCTGAATGTTGATGGTCAGTAGTTTCCATTGTAGTTCAGTATTACCGAATGTTGGTCAGTAGTTTTCAGTGTGTCTCTGTATTACTGAGTATTGATGGTCAGTAGTTCTTATAGTGGTTCAGTATTACCGAATGCTAACAGATGGTCAGGAGTTTGCAGGATGGCTCAGTGATGGTAAATTCTGACTGATTTTCAGAAGTTTCGAATGGGGCTCATTGTTACAGAATCTTGACTGATGGTCAGTAGTTTGCAGGGTGGTCCAGTTTTATCAAATGCTGGCAGTCAGTATTTTACAGTGTGTTTTTGAGTGTTGGCTGAGAGTCAGTAGTTTCTAGTGTGGTTCAGTGATTTACACTGTGGCCTTTGTGAGATTGTGTTGTAGCGTGACTTGTGTATGCAGGCACTGACAGTGTAGTTACAGCAGCCGCTCTTCAGGTAGACACAGAGTGTGTGAGGACTGAAAAGAGGTGATCTGTTCTGACAGCTGTAATCCCAGCACCCTTCCTCGCGATCTGTGTGTGTATGGCTGTGTGTATGAAGTGTGACAGCAGGGGGTGAGGTGGGGGTAAAGAGGAATGAGGAAAGAGAGATAAATAATAGAAGAAGAGCGTAATGACCAAAAGAGAAAGTGTGCATGCGGGACGGAGAGGATGCTATGATGTACTGTATGTAGTTTATTAGGGGATTTTACAAGATGGGAAGATAAATTAAAAGGGAAGCTGTTTGTTTAAAAATAGATGTAGAGTAGAACACCACTGTCGTCCACTAACGTTACACCGACTCTACTGGCAGAGTGGAATTGGATTTTGCATAATTGCTAAACCCCTTAACGGCAAATGCCCCCATTCGTTTTCATTCATGATTAACCCCATTAGCGTATTTGAGTGAAGAGCACTTTTTAATCATTATTTTCTCCTTGACAATACACTTCAACTTTCCTTCTATTTGGCTCTTTCACTGTAGCTCCCTTATTCAAGCTCCCTATTCCCTACCTCCTTCTATGTGTAGCGTCCTTATTCAAGCTCCTTGTTTTCTACTTCCCTCTAACCATAGCTCCCATCTTCAAGCTCCCTATTCCCTAGTTTCGACTCTCTGTAGCATCCTTATTCAAGCTCTCTATTCCCTACCTCCCTCTATCTGTAGCGACCTTATTAAAGCTCCCTATGCCCTAGTTTCGACTATCTGCAGCGTCCTTCTCCAAGCTCCCTGTTCCCTACCTCCCTCTATCTGTAGCGTCCTTCTCCAAGCTCACTGTTCACTACCTCCCTCTAACTGTAGCGCCCTTCTTTAAGCTCCCTATTCCCTACCTCCTTCTATGTGTTGCGTCCTTATTCAAGCTCCTTGTTTTCTACTTCCCTCTAACCATAGCTCCCATCTTCAAGCTCCCTATTCCCTAGTTTCGACTATCTGTAGCATCCTTATTCAAGCTCTCTATTCCCTATCTCCCGTTATCTGTAGTGTCCTTCTCCAAGCTCCCTATTGCCTACCTCCCTCTATCTGTAGCATCCTTCTCCAAGCTCCCTATTCCCTACCTCCCTCTATCTGTACCGTCCTTCTCCAAGCTCACTGTTCACTACCTCCCTCTAACTGTAGCGCCCTTCTTTAAGCTCCCTATTCCCTACCTCCCTCTATCTGTAGCGTCCTTCTCCAAGTTCCCTATTCCTTACCTCCCTCTATCTGTAACGTCCTTCTCCAAGCTCACTGTTCACTACCTCCCTCTAACTGTAGCTCCCTTCTTTAAGCTCCCTATTCCATTTACAGTATCCTCTTTCTTCATGCTCCCTATTCCGTAGCTCTCTCTATCTGTAGCTCCCTTCTTAATGCTCCCTGTTTCCTTTATATACCTTTTTAAAGCTGCTTATTCCTTAGCTCTGTCTATCTGTGTATCTCCCTTCTTGTAACTCCCCATTCCCAAGCTTTCTCTATCTGAATCTCCCTTCTTCAAGCGCCCTATTCCCTTGCACCCTCTATCTGAATCTCCCTTATGTAAGCCCCCTATTCCCTAGCACCTACTCTCTAACTCCCTCTATTTTAGCTCCCTATTCCCTAAATTCCTCCTCCATATGTCCTTCTACTCTAGTTCCGTACTCTTAACATCCCTCTGAACTATATGGCCCACCACTGCCCTGCTGCATTCTGTGTGTGTGAGTGTGTGTCTGTGTGTGTGTGTGCACTCTTGGGACGTGCTGCAACACAGACTGACTGTTTACACCTCCCTCCCTCTGTGTGCACATGAACACACACACACACACACATACTGTCTAGAGGAAGGAAGTGCTGGAGAGCTGCTGATAGTCCTTACAGATTGAAAGCCGGAGGAGGATTGAGTGCAGACCACCAAGCTGTAAAAGACAAGTTTTTAACAACTCTCTCTCTCTCTCTCTCTCTCTCTCTCTCTCACTCTCTCCCTCCCTCCTCTCTTAGATACACAAGACCATTCCGTATGTGTACTATTATGTATTATTAATAAGTATGCAGCTTTTGAGCCAGAGAGGTACAGAGTGTTTATGGAAAGCAAGTGTCTTTATTTGGTCATTTAATGTCTTTAAGAGTGTGTACTCCTCGCAGGTTAACCGTCTTGAAGTACACATTCCACGGTGAAGCTGCTTTAAAATAATATTAACATTCAAAGTATGAGGAGAATGTGTTATTCTTAACAGTTTACATTAATGCCAAATGTACGAGACGCTCTCCATCTGTCTCTGTCTGTTTTCTAGAAGGAGAAAATACACACGCAAACCAGCACACACACTCCGTTGCAACATATTGAATGTAAATCAGAACTGGAGCATGATGGGAATCACACCCACACTCTCACATGTTGTTGATCATGCTCGGAGACACAGCGTGTCCGTGGCGAGGTGTCCGTCCAGGAAGGAGGGAGGGAGGGAGAGAGAGAGACGGGGGAACGAGATCAGAGGATCAGAGAAGTGAGGAAATTTTCCCCTTCAAACAGAATTCAAACAGAAACTCAGATATGTAAAAGAAAGTATATCAAACATCTTTAAGTGGCAGAAGTCACTCCCTGTTTGATGTGGAGTGTCCCTTTAAGCAGGTGGGGGGCGGCGGAGCGTCGTCTCGGCGCTGTGACCATCGCCTGTCCCCACTGACCTTGCCCCGAGGTGCAGGCTGGAATACAGATGGCAGGAGACACGGATCCAGGCCGATTGGAGGGGTGGGGAGGGGGTTGAGGCGGTGGAGTGGGTGTTGTTTAGGACCAAACACAAACATGGTGGAGGGGCGAGGGGGACAAAGGGGGAGGAGTATTAAGCTGTAAGGTGGGATAGAATTTGGAGGTTGTGTTCACCAGTGTGTGACTCCAGCTAGTAAGGCTGCATTCAGTATAGTTATTAATTACAATGTTATTGAACATACAGATTGGGCTGGACAGTTAAAAGAAAATGCATTGAAATCAAAATGTAAAACGTATTCAATCAGTGTTCCTCATAATGCTCATGCAGTAATGCATTGGAAGCATAAAAAATGGGTGTAAGGGTTTGACAGATTTTTGGGCCAAATTGTGATGGCTAAATGACTGGGTCTCCAAAAAGAGCATCTCCAAACCTCAGCTGCTGTGGAACACTCCCAGCCTGCAGTGGTCTGGAGGTACCAGAAAGAGTCCCACAGAAGGAAAACTGGGTAACCAACCACGGGGTGATGGGCAGCCAAGGACTTTTTGAGTGATTATTTGTCATTGTAAACACACAATGCACCACAACAAAATGTGGCCTCTACATTTGACCTATCTGTGAGGGAGCAGTTTGCAGCTTTTTTTGGCACCCCCCGGGGAGCAGTGCTTAGGAACGGTACCTTGCTCACGAGTATCTCTCAGTGGTACCTTTACCAGTCTGGGACATGAACCAGCGACCTTCAGACGGTCCTAACCGTTACTCTACCAACTGTGTGTCCCCGTATTGGGGAACACTAGTACATGTTGTCCGCTTCAATAGAAGAGCTACTGTAGCTCAGATTGCTGAAAGTGTTCAAGCTGGTTCTGACAGAAAGGTGTCAGAACACACAGTGCATTGCAGTTTGTTGCATATGGGTGGCAGAAGCAAAGCTAATATATGAAGTTAATATATAAAGACATCCACTGTTAAGTATGGAGGAGGCAGTGTGATGGTTTGAGGTGCTTTGCTGAATCTAAAGTTGAAAATCTGCATAGAGTGACTGGAATTTGGAATCAGAAAGGCTACGGGAACAGACTCAGTGACCAGTCATACTTAATTCAACAGCACAATGACCCCAAAGATAATTCCAAATTGTGTCTCTACTTTTTAAAAAGGAAAGAAGAAGGAGCGAGGCTGAAACTCACGGTCCTCCGACCTGAACCTGATAGAGCTGGTCTGAGATGAATTGGACAGAAAGTTCAAGGGGAAGCAGCCAGCTAGTGCATCATGCCTGTGGACAATGCTCCAGGAGTGTTGGAATGATTAGAGCCGTATGTCATGTCTCTTGTAAAAAGAATGCCTCAGATTTGCTCTGCTGTTATAACACCTTTGATGAATCAAAGAGTTGACTTTTTCTTGCTAATGTTGGTGCTGTTATACTGTAGATGGTGAACATACTGTAGATGTATTTGTTAGCAGAGAATGTTTGCTGTACTTTTGCTAAAAATTAAGTGAAGAACATGCAGTTAGAAATATTAGTACGGGTGTTGGTGGCCTAGTGGTTAGGACACTTGCCTCTGGACCAAGAGGTTGTGGGTTCGTATCCCCCGTCTGGCACTGCCATCGTTGGGTCCCTGAGCAAGACTCTTAACCCAGAGTTGCTCCAAGGAGACTACCCCTGTAATCAGGAAATGGAAGTCATGAATTTAAATGTATTAGTAATGCCTTAGATTTCTGTGCAAAAAGTAATACATTACAGTAATTACATTACTTTTGCAATTATTCCCAACAGTGTGGCCAGGACTTATTTTTTAGCTCTTAAAAAGAGCAGATGTCCAGGGAACATCGGTCACCGCCATTGTTACTCTGTCTGATAAACTGTGTTGGAGAGTTGTCTTTATGTACATTAGTTTGCATTAAATTGATCAAAAAGTATTTAAATGTAATTACTTACAATACTTTGTGATTACGTCGCTGATAACAACATGAGTAACTTAAACTCAGTGGGGTGAAACAATACATCAGTCTACAGCCATACACTGATTCAGTGATCAATGATCCCAAAACATGGATTCAAAATCAATATGAAGTCACATTTCAATATGATTAATGTCTGATGTTTTCAACAGTTTTTTCATTTAAATGTCTGGTTGAGCTCAAGAATACAAGTGTCAAAGGATATTTTATTTGCTTTTTGTGATGTGGTATAAACATAAGCGATAATGTTAAATCAGAATATGATATTGTCTCATATCGATTGCTGAAAACCTCCCGAATCTATGTAATCATATTGTAGCAGACTTGGTGATTTCGGCAGATATCGAATCGCTGTCGGTTGAATCAATATATTGTATCGTATCCTGATGAAACTTGTGACAGTAGTATAAGTTACTGTAAGTTACTTCTGACAGCAGTATAAGTTATAAGTCGGTTTTGGCTGGCGTTTACTGCGTTGTGACGCGATTCTTTAATCCTAATGTGCATCACGTCGTGAGGCCGGGAATGGAAGTGTCTTGTAAGTGTGTGTGTATATGTAGATTCACCACAAGGCTTCATCAGTGCTGATCAGTGCTTTACTCAACGCTGGACTAATCCTGAGCACACACAGCCACACTAATAGGATGAAGGTGCTGCTAATGGTGTTAATGTGCCAAGCGGGCTGACGATATCAATGTGGGAGTTAGACGTGTGCGTGTGTGTATGTGTGTGAGCGTGTGTATGAGTGTGTGTGCTCTGCTTGTCTGGGCAGACCGAACCCAGCTGCGGCCGGAATGAATGGTGAATAAACCAGCCACGGTGCCAAGTTAACACTGGCCTGGCACCAACACTGTCCCTGTGAGTAGCCAGGTGTGTGTGTGTGTGTGTATATGTGTGAGAAGAAGGAGGTTTATGTACTGTAACCCTGGTGTATACTCACTCCGTAAAACATCTGTGTGTGGGTGTGTGTGTGTGTGTGAATAATTAGAATTAAGGAAACTGTGTATTCCACTGTATGAGCGTGAGCCTGGTGCTGTTGTAGTGAAGGGAGGAGTGTGTGTGTGTGTGTCTGCGCATGAGTGTGTGTGTAAGTGTGTGTGCGCCAGGAGCAGTCTGGGAATTTGAGGCGGTATTTCAAAGGGTCCCAGGATAGTTAGCAGGCTTCAAAGCCTCAAGACTGGAGAAGCCGTGAGGAGAACGAGAGAATCTCTTTCTCTCTCTGTCTGTCTTTCTCTCTCTCCTCCTACTCCGCCTTTCGCTGCTTCCTACAAATAAAGGGGTGAAGGGATTTTTAGCTGAAAGAGCCTTTTTTGTGAATTCCGTTTTCTGTACCCCCCATGTAAGAGCACAGGGTTTTACAACACGTTTCAAACTGTGTGTGTATGAGTGTGTGACAAAGAGAGAGAAAGCGAGAGCGAGAGAGAGAGAGAGACTGAGTATGGTTAGGCAGCATAGGACGGTTGGCAAAAAGAATGGCACAGACTGCCAACTCCAGGACACATAGACGGGCAGACTTACTGGCACGGAGAGAGGGAGGGAGGGAGAGATAGATGAGAAAGGGAGGAAGAGAGGGGAGAAGGGGGGTTAGTTGATTTGTGTTGTTGTGGAAGTAGGTCAGGCGTCATATTCATTAACATCCTCTCACGCCCAAATGCAGTGCTCCTCCCCCAACCCCACCCCCCACCTCTACCTCACACGCACACACACACACGCGCGCACACACACATCCCCACACGTACACACTCAATCGTGCTCAAACAAAGTATCACTTATTAGATAAATATCCCTTATGCCAGTTCTTAAATGTTAGGCACACATATACACACACACACACACACCCACACACACACTGATGTTTAGGAGCTGTGAGTGTGATGATTTCAGGTGACGGCGGTCCATTGGTCCCTCCATAGCACTTGGTTACCGTGGAGATAAAAGCCTGTTCACCATGACGCTCACTTAGTGTGCTTAGAGTCTGCCTCTGTTCTGACGGCTGGACCCATGCCAACCTCACACACACACACACACACACACACACTGAGCACACTTCTCTACACCACTCTGTCCCAATTTTTCTGTCTGTCTTTCACACACACACACATCCCGTTTCTCAGCTCTCACACACTGCCTTTAAACTGCCATTTCTGCTCTCTTATGGTCTCAGTTTCGTAGTTTCATTCCCTCTCATTTTCTGTCTTTTTGTCTCGCTCTCTTCCTCACTGTAACTGAGTATCCATCCAGCCATCAATCCATCCATCCATCTCTCTCTCTTTCTCTCTCTCTCTCTCTCTCTCTCTCTCTCTCTCTCTCTCTCATTCTAATATAGTTTCCCATGTTAAACATTAGCTCTGTCTTTGTTTGGAAAAGATGTTTGTTCACTTGGTCCTTCTCTTTCTCTAACTCTCATTCACTCTATCTCTCTCCCTCTCTCCATCTCTCTCTCTCTCTCTCTCTCTCCATCTCTCTCTCTTTCTCTCTCCCTCTCTATCTCTCACTCTTTCTTTCTCTGTCTTCTCGCACCATCTTTCTTTCACTCTCTCACTTTCTCTCTTTTCTCTCTCCACCTCTCACACTTTCTCTCTCTCTTTCCCTCCCTCCATCTCTCTCTTTCTCTGTACCTCTAACTGTGTGTGTGTTCCCACGGAGTCAAGGTTCATCTCTTACTCCAGCACACCCGCACACACACACACACACAAAACATGAAGCTAATGGCTATTTCAGTGGCTCCATTAAGCTGTTCTCTCAATAAGCTACATGTATTCACTGTAATTATCATCTGCCCTGAGTCCACACTGAAGAGAGAGAGTGTGTGTATGTGTGTGAGTGTGTGTGTGGCTGCATGTTACGGCCCGCCCGAGGCAAGGTCAGATCCATGAGGTCAGGTTTGTGCGACAGCAAAGTGCCTTCAGCTGCCAAATGACACAGTAAGACGAGAGTCTCCGGACTGGCACTGTATACACACACACACACACACACACATGGCCGCGGCTGCTTTGTGTTAGCCAGCACGTGGAGTAGAGCGCTCTGATGAACTCCACCGTGATGCCTGGCTTACTGAACACACACTGAAACCATCACTCACACACACACACACATATACACACACGTATGTGACATGGAGCGGGTTAAACAGTGTGCCTTCACTACGGACTGGAGATACCTGAGGATGGGTGGGAGAGAGAGAGAGAGCGTGCGATGGGGAGGGGGAAAGAAAGAAAGAAATGAGGAGAACGAGGAAGAAAGAAAGAAAGAAAGAAAGAAATGAGGAAAGCAAGAGAAAAAGAAAAATGAGGAGAGCGAGCGAGAAAGAAAGAAATAAAGAGAAAGAAAGAAAGAAATGAGGGGAGAGAGAGAGAACGAAAGACAAAGAATAAATGTAGAATGTGAAAGAGGGAAAGGTGGAAGAGAATGAGAGATGAAGAAATAGAAGGATAGAGGGGGGAGGCTGTATTGGTGTGAAAGAGGGAGAGAGGGAGGATGAGAGAAAGAGGAATGGAGAGAGAGAGTGATGGAGACGGAGTGTGAGTGTGTGAGAGAGAGAGACTTGTCTTCCAATACTGGAACAGTAACCAGAGCCATCTTCATGTAAAACACTTCCTCCAATCCACTTAGACTTCATTTCAATAGCTAAAAATAACGTGATTTCACACCAACACAACCACCAAACATCAATTACACCCCATCATCCGCACCACACACACTCACACACACATCCCTTCCCCGACAAACCAAACCCTTCCTGCTACTGTATCAGCTAGATTTTTCAAGCAGCGCTGCACTGGGTTTATAGCCTCCTGCAGGATCTAGCATCATTTGAGGTCATATCGGCCAGCCCTATGTCAATTTGACAACACTGATTAGGGAGTCGGCTTCGTGATCAGAGGGTCACCAGTTCAAGTCCTGGACCGGTAAAGGTACCACTGAGTTACTCATGAGAAAGGTACCATCCCTGAGCAATGCCCCCCGCTCCTTCACGCATGGGTCAAATGCCACATTTCGCTGTGGTGTGTTGTGTTCACAATGACAAATAATCACTCACTCACTCACTCACTCACACCACCATGCCATATCAGATGGCTTTTCAGGGGGAAAACAGGATCTGTTAACGAGAGCACCATCTAGTGGTCACCCAGAAATTTGCAACACTCACACACACCAGCTCAGTACACTCTTTACGTCACTTTCTTTGTCCGAAAATGGCACTCACTCCCTTACGATGCGGTGTTGGAAGTTAAATATGTCAAATTCAAGCTTTAACAATGGCAGTCTTAACGTCCTTATAGAAGGGCTTAATAATAACGGCAGTGCTTTATCAACTCTGTGCTGGAGCTGCTTAGGGCTGGCAGTGAGGCGCTGGATCAATACCCATTAACAACAGTGCTGCTGCAGACAAGCCATTCATTTCCACAGCAAAGCGGCAACGCACCGCACCACCCCCACTACCTCCCACAGCCATCTCCTCGGCCTGCTTGTTAAAGTTCACACTCACACACACACAGTCGGGTCTGTGGTCTTTGTGAGGTACTTTCAATTCATTCTACAGCTACACCTAAGCCTAACATCAGCCTCAGTAACGACCAAATCTGCTCTTATTTTTCTAACTCTGGAACTGTTCTCTAAAAGCATTTTTGCATTATGGGTGCTGGTCCCCACACACAAAGCTGAGAAAGGTTTTAGGGCGTAATCTCAGGTGTGTGGACATAATTAGTCTTTTTGTCCTTGTGTGATGCTGTGATACTTGCATTCTCTCCTCAAATAATAGAGATATAACTCCAGATGTAAATAAAACTCTAGATACACCTACTGACCCTCAGCATTCCTCTATTTTTTTTCTGGAACCTTTCTTGAAAATAGCTTTTTCCCTTAAATGCACTACCAGTTAAAAGTTTGGACACACCTTTCCATTCAATGTTTTATTCTTTATTGTCATGACTATTTACATTGTAGATTCTCACTGAAGGCACTATGAATGAACACATATGGAATTCTGTAGTAAACAAAAAGTGTGAAATAACCCAAAACATGTTTTATATCTTAGATTCTTGCAAATAACCACCCTTTGATCACTGCTTTGCACACTCTGGGATTCTCTCGATGAGCTTCATGAGGTAGTCACCTGAAATGGTTTTCCAACAGTCTTGAAGGAGTTCACAGAGATGCTGAGCACTTGTTGGCCCTTTTGCCTTCACTCTGCGGTCCATCTCATCCCTAACCATCTCGATTGGGTTTGGTCAGGTGACCGTGGAGGCCAGGCCATTTGGCGCAGCACTCCATCACTCTCCTTCTGGGTCATATAGCCTTTACATAGTTCATTCATAGTTTTGATGCCTTTAGTGAGAATCTACAATGTAAATAGTAATGAAAATGAAGAAAAAACATTGAATGGGAAGGTGTGTCCAAACTTTTGACTGGTAGTGTATTTTGGGGACAATCATGTCGTCAAAACTGTCTTAAACAGGGGTGTTGAAATGAATCACATAAACAATGCATTGCGATGCAGACATGGGCGATTCTTCATCGAGGCAATGGCAGACCGTAATCGATTATATCAGGGGTTTGCAATCAGTGGTTTCACTGCTGAAGTCACTTTTTTTTAATTACTTCATTTTATTTATTTGATTTGATATGATTTGGGCATCGTTATGAATAATGAATTTAATGTAAATATCTAAAAAATGATAGATATTAAATCCACACACAGTGGACAGCCGAAGACTACTGCTTATTCTGAGTGGTGGTCCCTGGGACAGAAGCCGTTGAAAACCACTGGATTATAGCATAATGACAATGATTGGTGATTTTGTGGCTACAGCATTAAAATTCTAGTTAAAGAGAACACTGCGGCAGCAACTCTGGCTGCCAAATCTGCGATCCACTCCAAATCTGCGTGCAACGGGAAGTGAAGGAGAAAAATTGCTGGGATGCATTGTGACGCATCGACGTATCGAATCGTTGACATGATAATCGTAATCGAATTGAATTGAATCATGAGACCAGTGAAGGTTCACACCTTTATTAAAAACCTGTCTCCAAAAAATATGCACACACCTACATCTGGTGGTGCTGTTAATCCCATATTTTAAACCTGGAATTTGGATTGTGGATCTTATGTTTCAAATATGTATAGTGAGCTTTTATTAAATAAAACTCTTTTTGGTGATGCTACATGTTTCTTTATAATGTGAGACATACATTTACATTTAATTTGTAAATAGTTCACCAATTAAGCAGCGTCCTTATATACCTGGTACTCATTTCTCTGTATATGAAAAGGGCAGTAATCACATATAAAATTGTTTCTTTTAGTTAGAAATGTATGATTTAAAAAATAAAAATGAACTTCTCTATATAGAAATGCAGGGGTGATGTCAGTTCAGCTTCAAACAGCTTCAGTGTAAAGCCCAAACCCTGAAGTTTATGGAGAGGGAGGAGAACCGTCCTGCTGTGGGAATGGGAATATGGGAATGAGCAGTCAGACAGGGAGACAGGAGGCCTGCATTCAGCCCGAGCCAATACAAACAACTGTCCGTGGCGCTGGGAAACGGGGGTCTGCTTGGAATCCTCCGTGCTTGTTTACAGATATTTACTACCCCGGCAGCTGGAGCAAGAAGGTCACGCTACATCTCACGGACTCGTTAGAGGTGTGTGTGTTTGAGTGAGTGGGAGCGTTTGAGTGTGTGAGTTTTTTTAGTCAGGTTAGTTACAGTTTAAGATTAGACTCCAGAGATGTGAGAGAATATGAAGAGACGTGACAGGACACGATGGAAACGGCCTTGGGATTCGGCCATCGGCAGCAGCATGCCAACAGTGAGAACCAAGTTTGGAAATGGAATGCAAGTTAAATCTCGTCCTCTCTTTCTTTTTCTCTCGTTCTCTCACAGGACCCAAACGTAGGGATGGTCCCTCATCTTCAGGACCCCTCAGCAGGGCCTCCTCGCACCGGGCAGGCCAACAATTACCACATGCTGCTGAAGGCACAACTCCTAAGTAAACAGCTCCAACAACAGGTCAGTGTGAAAGTTCCATCACTGAAAAGGAAGAAAACACAATCCTGCTGTACGTGCTGAAAGCAGTGATTATACAGCTTTACTTCAAGGAGCGTTTGAGAGATTGTGACCACCTGTTTTTGGGTGTGTTTAGGTATTACGTAAGCCAGAAAGTAGACAGTTTTCTTTGTTTGCAATGAGTGTGACGAGAAATAAGCCTTTATGCAGTACTAGAGGTTAAGTGTGTAATAGGAATAGTTTGTGAGATATAACTGCCTTCCACTGTCTGATAATGTTGTATGGTTTTAACAGGAAAAGCAAAGGCAGATGGAACATATGAATGGAGGACAGATGACCAATTGCCAGCAGGTGGCACCATTCCAAGGTAGAGGCACTGATTTTGAAAAAACGACCCCAGTATTAATAATAATTTACATAATTTAGGAAAATGATAATGAATGAGTTTACTCAGTTTTCTTCATGATTGACTACACAATTCTACAAGGTTCACTACATAAACTTGTTTTCTTCCTCCTCTGTTTTGTCTTCCAGGCCAAGGCCGACCGCTAGCCCCTGAGTGTAGCGGTTATCCCATAGGTCTCCCCCAGCAGCCCAACCCCTCCATGGTCTCCCACGCTGGCCCTGCACCCCGCATTGGTCTTCCCCCGGGATCCCTCTCCCAGGTGGCCCACCCCGGCCCCTACATGAGTGGCCCCGGCTCCAAGCCCCCGTTTTACCACCCTTCGCAAGACATGGGCTTGTCCATGCGTTCCAGCCAGAGCATGATGGGAGCAGGCGGTCACCCCAGGCCGCCATCCCATCCGGGACACGTCGCAACGCGAGCAGGGATGACCGGTCAAGGTTTGGCAGGAGGTCCGGTGCCAAGCAACCACCTCCGGCAAGCGCTGCACCAGGGAGGCAGCGTCGTACCATCACGCATGATGTTTGCATCCCAACAGCAAGCTCAGGCACAGTCTTCGCTGTGGCAAAACCAGCACCAACACATGGACCCCGTAAACCACCAGCACCCATTTCCTAGCGGCGCCGTCCCTCCAGGATGCGGAGGGCCTCCGTTTCCCCAGCGACAGACCAACATGTCAGGGATGGCGACCAACTTTCCTGGCGCTCGACCTCCCCCGAACCAGATAGCACCAGGTCTGATTGCTAGGCAGGTCCAAAAAATGCCCTCCGGACAACCTCTTCCCTCCATGGCCCAGCAAAGCCTCCGGATGAGAGGTCCCCTCTCCGCTATGGCTGTCATGAAGCCCGGGGCCTCTTCCATGTCCATGATGCACCCTGCTCACGGCGTGGCCCCTCCCAACTACCCCGTCTCCAAACACACTCCAGCACAGGGCTACAGCTCTGGACACAACCCAGGACACAAACTACCACCTTACGACTACCCTCCTCAGCACCATAGCAACGGGAACATGGCGTTAGGACACCAAGGACCTTTAGGTGTTGAAGGAGGAGGAGGAGGCGGCGGCGAGGTAGACTTCATAGACACTTTAGTAGGTTCTAGTGACGACTGGCTCAACAACCTCAACATGATTGATGAATATCTTGAGCAGAACTCATAGATTCACATGTACCTTTACACTCTTATCCAGAGCGACTCCCATTTTCTAATTTCAGGAACTCCCTGGAGCAATTTGGGGTTAAGGGTCTTGCTCAGGGACCTAATGGTGGTAATGCTGGAGGTAGGATCTGAACCCACAACCTCTCCTACCACTAGATCACCATCACCTACATAGGGGATGAAGAGCGATACTCGAACCATGGTTCCAGAAGGTTTCAATCCCAGCCAGAAGGTTCCAGTTGGAATCTGTTGGGACCATACACTGCCATATGGCCTCTAAAAGGGTCCCAGTTCTTCAAGAACTTAGTGAATAAGAACCATCACACAACGCCACTTGAATGCTTTCAAACAAATGCATTCAGCACCCAGTAAGCCGCCAAGCAGGCTGCCGTACGTTCTCAAGCGGCTCCCTTTAAACTTGGGATCTACCACTGATCTGCAAAAACAAGTGAGGGCATCCATTCATGACATGTAATAACCTGACGCAGTTCACACGGCGGTGGCGGCATCGGGAAGACGGACCTGTGGGGGCCCGGCGGCTTCGTCATCACTGTGGAAATATAAGCAGTGTAGTAACTTAACTCCTGAGCTCGCTCACGGTGTTTCAAAAGGGGCCTAGTTGTGTACATGGTAAACTATTTTGTAAAATATGTTTTCATAAATTGTACCATATATATAAAGGAGAAGTCCACATATTTATACTTCTTTTGTGCAAATACATTCTGTCTAGATTTCATTTGTACATAGTCGTCAAAATGGCGCATATGATATCAAAGAAGGAAAATCAGTGCTGTAAAGAGAAAAAGCAAAATACAATTCGCTTGAGGTTGGAAACAAATTGTAATTTGTAATATGCAAAACTATAGGTAGTTTTGGTGGTAATACTGTGTATTACAATTTTGGATTGTTTGTTATGGTTTTGACATAACTGGACTCCTGGTACTTTAGTCTGGCTCAAGGTTTCCCTGTTTTTTGTTTTGTATTTTTTGACACTACGTCTACTTGCACTACAACAATCCATTGTTCTCTCCTTATCGATCTGATCTTCTATTTCCAATAGAGTTTGCACTAGACAATACCGTCGCCGTCTGTCCACGTGGAGGCATTTGCATGAGAAAAGGGTCACATGAAATAAGGATTTTGTATCTTTAGGAGCAATCACCCACGTCTAGATCTGTGATCTGTATCTATGTTAGTGTACTGAATCTACACTGAAACTTCAGCCCTGATTTGGCATTATTATTATTATTATTATTATTATTATTATTATCATTATTGGAGTGTAACCCCATGCATTATGTTACAGTGGAGCCACAGTCACCACATCAGACTCCATCCCCTCAGTCTTGCGTGCCAGAGTCCTGCTTCCCTCTTGTGTTCATGGTCTTTTGGCTAAGGGCATGAACTTGAAGCCATCCTACTTTGTGCTTACTCTGTGATTATTCTATTTTGTCTTGTTAATTTTTTAGATTGGCCAATAAACTGTATAAATGCTAACTGATTGATTTGTGTTCATTTCCTGTTTCTTGTTCTAAAGATGTTTCTTCAATTTACTGCCTTTTATCCATTTTAGTGGGTGGTTACAGATCCTAATGGTAGGACGCTATGTTCTGGCACCGTGGCCACATCCGGCCCTTTGTCTGTCCCTGGCCGGCCCACCTGAGCACAGCGTAAGATTACAAATTAAACATAAAAATAAAACATAAGTCGTGTACTTTATGCACACCATACCTGCATTGCTTTAGTTCTGAGGGTAACCATCTTTTACGTATGTACTCTAAGTTCATAAATTTGTACATGCAGTTGTATGTATCGTATCGTAGTTGCTACTTATGTGAGATGTGAGGAAAAAATGTCAGCTAATGTAAAAAAATGCAGAAGTAGGGTTTTTAACAAGATCTGGGCTCTCGTCTCTCACTAACGTTCAACTATCAGCAGTAATCCATCTCAGACCTTCAGCGCTTTTGTTCAAGCCCAACACAGACACAGACCATCTCTTACAGATGGAAAAAATGAAAATCAGCACATAGCAATAACACTGTTTACATTATGTACAAAGTTAATTAAATGCAGGTTAAGAACAGCAAAAACATATATTTCAACATTGCTTTTGTTAAAAGAATGTATTGTCAAAATTAAAATTACATGAAGATATAATATGCCGGGCAGCACGGTGGCGCAGTGGGGCCTGCCGTAGGGCCTTTCTGTGTGGAGTTTGCATGCTCTCCCCGTGTTCACGTGGGTTTTCTCCGGGTGCTCCGGTTTCCTCCCACAGTCCAAAAGCATGCAATATAGTTTAATTGGTGACCCTACATTGGCCCCGTAAGGTGTGAATGTGAGTGTGATTGTGTGAGTGTGTGTGCCCAGCAGTGTGTTGGCACCTGCCCAGGGTTGGTCCCTGCCTTGCGTAAGTTCCCAAGTTACTTATGATTACAAGTAGCCAAACCACTTTTTAACATAGTAGTTAGCTACACTACAAGACATAGAGGAAAAAGTCGCCAACTACACTGAAGCATTTTCATCCAGTAATACTAACATTTGTGCTGTAGGATTGAGGCAATTAATAAAAATTGAGACATGATAAAAATAATATGAAAATCTATTTTTGTAACAGTGTAATGTCAAATCAAAATAATTCGATTCATCTGTGAAGGTACCACTGAGGTACTCATGAGCAAGATACCGTTCCCAAGCACTGCTCCCCCATGTCAGCTGCCCACTGCTCCTTCACAGATGGGTCAAATATAGAGGTCACATTTTGTTGTGGTGCACTGTTTGCTGTGCTGTGCTGTGTTTAATATTGAAATAACTTTAGCTTAACGTTGCTGAGAGGGTCCTGCAAGTGGCCCAGTAATGGACTGGGATTCGAAAACATCCCTTGGACTATTTTTATATTTTTACTTCTTTAAAATGACTATCGATCCATCTTGAACTAGTGCTTGCTGTGTATTAAATGTAAAATGTCCTTGCCACTGTCAGCTTCAGGCTTGCTTGTTGGGGGGTTTAGGCCAGTTGTATGTAAAGTGCTCTGTGACAATGACTGTTGTTAAAAGCGCTATATAAATAAATTTGAATTTGAATTGTTCACAATGACAATTAATCATTCACTTTCACTTATTATTTGTAACATCTTTCCATTCTAACCTGGATATGTTGTGTTTTGTTTTTTTGACGAGGAACAGCTACAGTTTGAATTTCACTGCTCACAAGTTGGTGTTTAGAAAGTCAAGTTATTGCTTGCTTAAATACAAGTAGGGACACGACAGCTGTTTATTTTTTGATTTTATCCTAGAGGTCTTTTCTGAAATACTGCATATAAATAAGATCATCACTTGATCTGTGGTTTTCACAGTCAGGCTCCCAGGTATCTACAAAAAGCAGAACCAGCCTGGTTTTAGCGGATGCTTCTCTACAGCACTGTGACTCATTTTCAGACTCTGTTCTGTGCTGATACACCAACTAAAGCTTTCTCTGTGTGACGTGGTCCTGATGACCTGGGAACAAACTATTCGAATATTTGTTGTGTCATATGATTAAGCAACTTTAGTTAGGCAGTACTAAGACAGTACTGGCAGTGAATTCAGATTTGTTCAAACATACCTACCTACCTCATACAGCCCCTGTCTAGAGAATGAGGTAGAGCTTTCACTACTGTGTGGTATGTTAAAGTAAAAAAACCTCAAATCTCTGTTTGCCAGGACATTATACTCCTTATTCCAGTTTCATATGTCAGACACTCTCTTTTCACACAAAGAAACAAGCATTCAAATTTCCACTGAGCTTCGACTAACAATTACTTGGTCTCACTTATATAAATAGACACCAAAATATATAGAACTCATAGGAAGTGCACAGGAACTTATGCCGAATGAGAGTTTCCATCACAGCTGCAGTATTCTGACCGCTCCTGTTCATCTCAGTTCTGTGTTTTGCCTCTTTCATCTTTTGAGTTTAAAATTGCAACCGTGCTTCCACACCACTTGCTGCTATTCTGTGGCACGTGTATTGGTTCCCATGACTGAGAAATTTGGGTATTTCTAAAATGACTGGATAATAACAGGTAAACAACACTACCAGGCAAGAAGAAAAAGTGAGAGCAGTTTGGACAAATAGAGCATTTATACACCGACAAAAAGCACAAAGCAGGCCTAAGAGGATTGTTCCTTTTGTAATGAGGTAGTAACTATTCAGCACGACAGATCAGAGAGGAAGTCAGCAAATTATACAGCTTTAAGTGTTGTAAACTCGGATTCAAGTTTATTTGAAAAGTAGATTTAAAAAGTACAAGCAATTTGCTTTCACTCATTAATGCGTGTCCAACAATATATATGCGTGAAACAGATATTATAAACTATGAAACGGTGAATGATATTTAATACAACATATACAATCAATGAACAGGATTTGTAAAATATGCAGTGACAAATAGGATATTTAGTAAGACATGTTTAATTAACACAATTCATATTGAGTTTTTGGGAAGTAACAGTGAAAGTAGTGGCTCACGGCGTTGCTAAGCGCCTGTGCTTTTCAGGAAATAGAAAATACTTCTTTGACTGGACAGATTTTTGTGCAGCACCACTAACACTGGGCCTGTTTTCTCTCAGCACAACTCAACCCTCTCTGTTTAGCCCAGCTGAAAAAAAGCAATAGTTTTTGTTGGTTATTTGCTGACTTTTGCTGGTTTATTTAAAGGTTAAAACCCCATTTTCAGTAGGACTCAATAGAGAATAGCTATTAACCTGTGTATGTGTGTGTCTCAATGTGCTTCCCACACAGTGCAATGGGGACTGAGGGGCTTTGGCTGTGCGCATGGCGTTTTAATGATAACCAGCTGGCTCACAGCTGAAAGAAATAAACTAACACAGTAGGGCAGCATGGCCACCGTTTACTGTACGGCTTAAAAAAACAGCCCTGACTACTAGCCTTCCACATTTCTATTTTTGATGAGAGGAAACTGTGAAAAAAATATCCTGATATTCTAGCACTGCAAACAAATCAGCATTGTATCACTAGACTTTTGCAGTGTAACAAAACACAGACTCATGTATTCCCAGTTGCTGAGTTTGCAGTGCAAGAATATACGGATCTTTTTTCCACAGATTTTTTTGTTTTTATAGGAATTCCCTACTAATTGCTTTCATTTGCATGTTTTCAAAATACACCAATTCTCACTTTCCCATAATTCCAAAAAGCATTCACTATTGTGTGATATGTTAAAGTAAAAAACCTTAAATCTCTCCAAAGGAATGAAGTTTCAAGATGTATAGGAATTCTCTACTATAAATATAATGGCAATTCTCAGATTCTCTTAATTTCAACAACGATGAGGACCGAACTGTGGCACAAATCACAATCACGTTTGCTCTAAGTGACCAGAACATGCTTGGAATTGTACGAATTCATGGTTTAGGATTTTAAATACCGCCAGCTTTTGATTTTGATTTATTAAAGGGTGTAACACCATTTATTTTGCATAAATGGAGCTACAAATCAAGTGCCTGAGCATGTGACTCTTTCACCACCTTGGAATGGTCTGGAATGCTGCACATCACAACATATGAAAGAAAAAAGGATGAGAGGAGATAACGCACAGAGTGTATGTGCAGGTCAAGCAGACTCATTGAGCCCTCCTCTTCCAAACATTTGGAGTTTGCTGTCAACATTACATTTCATCCTCTCAGTTTCATGTTCTAGAATCCTGCCTCCTATTGTGTTCATAATATCTTGGTCATAGGTGTAAAATGTAGTGTGTAATTAGTGTTTACTCTGTGATTTTTCTATTGTTATTTTTAGACTGGGCAATAAGCAGTATAAAAGCGAAATGTTTTATGTATACTTGTTGACTAATTTAATGATAATGGCTTAGTCCACACATTGTGCATGATTTATATTTATAAATTTAAGATTTTAGAACCTAAAATATATTTTAAAATGTGCAATTGTGCAACCTTTTGACCATGTCTATTAATAAATATGTGTGATGTCCAAATGGGGTGTGGGTCTGCTCTATTGTCAATCAAGGGCTGCAGGAGTTTCGAAAGAGCATAAATGTCTTAGCAAAAGTTTGAAAGGTCACTTTAAGTATGTATTATTATTATTATTATTATTATTATTTTATTATTTTTATTTTTTTACAAAATAATAAGACAACTTGAATGCAGTGGAGCAATAGTGGAAGGAAATATTACTTCTTTTTAAAGAATGAACTGTCTTCCAAGAAGTGTATTAAAAAGGTACAACTCTATAGGTGTTTTGGCAATAAATACACAGGGGCATAGGTGACACATGTTCAATTGCCATTTTCAAGAAATGTTTATAATTGTGTATACTTTTTAATACTTATAATACTTTTTTGAGGTACAATTTTTCTATTTATTTGTATATTTGTATTGGATCTGTATAAATGTGAAATGTTTAGAACTACAATATTATTTTTGTGGATATATTTTTCTTTATAATATTTAAAATAATTTGTTTAACCTTTTTGTCATTTTTGATAAAAACGACTTGTTCAGCCTCGTGTGTAAACCCTTTCAGCATAAGTTGTACTAAATACGCAACAGTAAATCTTTTGTAAATCTTAATAAATGTATTTGCACTGGTTTCATTTGCGTTGCGTGTTGCATTCGTGTAACGGTGTATGTGGCAAGTTGCGCGTGTGTATATTGCTGGAATACAAAGTCCTGATGTACGTCTGCTAAATGCCATCGGAAAAAGTACTGAATATTTGCACTGTATAAGTACTGTTACACTGCTTAAATAATACACAATTACAGTCATAACTGCTGGTGTTTAAAAAGTGCTTAAGTGAAAGTAAAAAGTACTCTTATCAAAAACTAATCCGAGTACTAGTTACGGTTTTAGCCGTTGATATTTACTGAATCAACATTCCATTTCAATGTTCAATTTTCTATTCCAACCTTTGTTGATTTGTTTGTTTTTCAAGTTTCACTAAAATGATAAGACTATTGTGAGGACTAACAGTCACACATGAACACAGGCTACCGAAAAGCCGGTCTATTTAAACTTTTGAAGAGTGATTCAAATTGTAGGCACACTAATTAAAATGTCATTTTAAAAGGGGTGAAGTGAATTACACACTTTAATTTAGTAAAATTACAGACTTAAAAATATACTCATAAAAGTAAAAGCACTCAAAAAACCTGCTTAATTATAGTACAGTGGGTAGTTGCAATTGGTTACTTCTAGCCCTGTGTAAATGTAAAAGTAAACGTAATACACGACGCTGCGGCGAGAACAGGGAAAACAAGTCCTTTAACACGCTCGCGCAGGGGACGAGGTGACAAGCAGCCAATCGGAGCGCGGAGCGCGGTCACGTGACGCACGGGCAGAGCGCTTCCTGCGGCGGTGCTAAACACAACAGAGAGGCGATCTGAGGAGCGGAGAATCGCGCATTAACGGGTGAGTACGAGTTTCCACGGCCGACCGGCTGCTTCCCCTGCGCGGTGGGGCTTCCGTACCGACCGGCCGTTCTCGCTTTTGTCCGCTGAGAGGTGAGACTGGAGTAAACGGGGCACCCGAGAGCACTCGGTCAGATAGGCCCGAGCTATTTCCTGGTGTCCGTATACTAAAGCGTCTCCGCTCCGACCAGCGCCAATACGCAGCCTGCAAGCGAGTCGCGTTCCGAGCTGCATACTAGCGCACTTCGTAGTAAAAACTTAACGCAAGCACTACATTGGCGATGTAGTGGGTTTGACTTGGTTGAGTACTACTTGATGAACTAGAACGCGCTTTGGGACGCAGCCCAGAGCCTTAGCTAGCTCGCTAAAAGTGTTGACGGGGAAGAAAGTTGTTAAAAGTTGTTTTTCATTTTAAAACAGAGTTTTGTGGTGGTTTTAACAAAGTTTGTCTCATTCGGCCTCATGTTGAGGAGAGAATATCTCATTTTTATTTCATTTTACACCATTTTCCACGGCGTTCTCCTCGGGCTATAGGAGTCACATTAAAAAAAAAAACCCACTTGTTAGCGCCACAAGCTGAACCTCTCATACCAACCTTGGATCTCGTTCACCAATATTTACTTAAGATTTGTCCGCGTTTAGTTTTGCCAATTTTTCTCAATTTTGTATAATATACAAGTATAGAATTGAAGCTGATTGTTTGCAGAAGTAGACATGCAGTAAAGTTTGCATACGAGTGCACTTTGCCGTCTTACCGAAGAGCAAACTTCAAATGAGAAAACATTGGTGAATATCAGAATATTCATGAAAAATGTGTAAATGGGTTTAAAGAACGTGTGTCTTCGGTTGCTGAGTGAGGCTCTGTTTCTGTATTTGGATGTCAAACACTGGATGAAAAAATTCTGTCACATGAATACAGCTTAAACAAATGTGGTGTGTCACAGACTTTAAATATATGCACATTATACCACGGTGCCTTTTTTTTTTTTTTAACCAGTTCCTTTATTTAATTAAATATGTGCACTTATCTTCATATAAAGTTATTTTACATCTCACTGCATGTTGTTCTTGTATAATTGTGTATGAATTCAAGAAATAGGGAACGGTGAGCATCGCCTCAAACAACGAGGAGTGTAATAATAGACATTTATCACAAGATGGTACAAGTGGTGGTTTTTCTGGTGTATTGAAAGCCAACTTTGTAATCAAGAGTCGAATCAATAGAAAAAGAAAAGAAACCCTGGTGTTTTTAATAGATAGATAGAAATAGATAGGGTTGTGGGTTTTGGTTTTTTGCTTGGAGAGCTGTGTGGTCTAAATGGTTTAATGTTTTTTTAATTTATACTTGTTTCAGTTGACTTGTGTAATTTAACTGCTTAATTGCATAATGTAAGATCTATTTTTGGTGTGTTATCACTTAAAGTTGAGCTAGGTCTCTGATTAAGTAAACTCTTCACACCCTTTCCTTACTGATTATGGAAACCATAAAACACTTTTGTTAATTCCTTATTCAGTAATGTTAAGATAAATTTATCTAGCCTAATTTAGTAGCAGGAAAGCTTTATCTCACCGCCCTGCAAGCTCCAGTTTAACTTCCAGCTTCATAACTTGGCTTAACCATGACCTTTATGAGTTCTGCCCGCTGTACGTTAAGACTTCAGTGGACTCTGTTCTTTCTTTATGAAGGATGAGAACAGAAACTTACTTTGTTTCAAATTACTTCAGGTTCTAAATGGCTGTGTCCCAAACCCTGTAATGCCCTACTAATAGAGGAGTGTGAGTTATATATACTACCTACTATCTGTGCTGTTTGGGACCTAGCCACGGGCCGTTGTGCTTAATTTAGCTCAAGTGGTCACTTTAAGCTGTGTGATTTTAGAGCGGTATGCATAGATTGGTCACCGCTGATTTCATTTGGAATGACTCAGCTTCAGTTACAGAGAATATTGTTGCAGTAAGTGTTTTTAAAACACTTCAAGCTCCAACATTACCACCCTTGGGTCCCTGAGCAAGGACCTTAACACCAAGTTGCTCCAGAAGACTGTTTCTATAATAAGAAAAAACAAATTGCTCTGGAAAGTGTCTGACCCCGTATCTCTCTAAATGATCATGAATACAAAAGTGCTTGTAAAATGTAAAGAAAGCAACTTTGAAATCTCATTCACCAATATTTTTAGTTTTTTTTTTTCAATAAATTCTTCAGAAAGTTAAGACTTTCAAATAATTATACATCTGGAATGGAAGAAAACCTAATAATTTTGCACAGCCAGACATGCTATAAAATTTGCACTTCACCGTTTGTGGGTTCTGTTCTTATCTGAAAACAAATAAGAAAACATTGCTGAATGTCAGGACCTTGATGAAAGCTGCGTAAGTGGGTTCTTACAAACGGTTAGTGAATGAGGCCCATTGAGGGTTTGAGGCAACTTTGGGGTTATCCTTCCAGTCACAGTAACCTGCCAGTCTGTTTCTGTCTGTCAGGAAACCATACCCGTCTTGGCCTCCTCTGCCCAAATTCATTCTTAGTCAGTGACCAGCAAATGTGGTACTTTCCACAAGCATGACTGAAGTCCAGTTAAGAAAGTGCAACAGTGACTGGGGGATATCAGATGTGACAGCGTGAGCTGCACGTTAGACTCACATGTGGTTGAATTAATTGACTATATTATCTTGTCTTATGTTTGCCATATGAATAGGATCTGCATCCACCGTTGGTTATTTTTAGACTTCCATTCGTAATGTAGTCATAGTCTGGAATTCAGTTCCATTGGCTGGTCTCACCCTTTTGCCCCATGTCTTTTTCCTGTAGTGGCGGAAGCAGCAGCAGACCCAGTGATGGCCGCGGCTCCCATATCAGCATATCCCAGTCCCACAGAGAACAGCTCCAGCCAAAATGTGAGTTTCTCTCCTGCATCCCACCTTACTAACAGGCTTGGAGTAAAGATGTTAAACTGTTCACGATAATTTTCATGAAAATATTTTTCTGTTGATGATGACACCCTTAAACTTCAATACATCCTGTCACACGAGAAAATGTGCAGTTATGGTCCACACCATGAAGAAATTACCGTTACGTTGCAAACGTTCACAGTGGGATTCAGGTGCAAGGAATGATGAAAATTTAAAGAAGAAAGGGCCACTATGGTTGTTTCTTCTGTGTGATCCTCCCAAAAGTCTGTTATTTACAGCCGTTTGCTGCATAAATTCCATTCAAAGTTAAAGTGAGGTCAAAGTAAACTTTGTCATCTCTGCCATATACTGTACAGGTACACAGAGAGACGAGACGACATGGCTCCAGCTTTCACAGTGCAGACAACAAAGAACAAGGAATAAAGAACAAATAAGGCACATAGAATAAACAATATATAAATAGAATATAAAATATACACTTTAAACTAGAAATGGAATATTAAATATAAACTTTAAACTAGAAGTAGAAAGGGGGACAATTAGGATGCAGTATTCAGTCTACAATTAAGATCTTGGAATTGTCTTTTACACTGAATGTGTATAAGATCTGTAACAGTTTCACTATGAAAAATTCCAAGTCTATGTGGTATAGTATGTTCTCACACTTGTACAGCTCTGGTGTGTGATTTGGCTTTTAGTTTCTCATATCTTTAAGCAAAGCCTCTAACTTGGAGCGACACATGTGTCAGTCTGTTAACCACCAATTTTGACAATTTCAAAAAGAGGCCACACGTCATCAAAAGGTTTGAACATCAAAGCAGAAAAGACAAACACCCCTGATGCTGCCGATAGTACGACCTAAAAAGATACTATTCACACTTAGTGGATATTATGTCATTGTGAACACAGCACAACTGCGTTTAACCCTTCCATTAAGTATCAGTGGGCAGCACCCGGTGAGCAGTGCCTGGGGACGGCACATAGTCGTTTTTGCATATAGTTTGATACTAATTAATAATAATACACACTTCTTTCTTTAATCCATGGAATTTGTAACACAGGTGATCACCCGCAACAGAAATGTGAAATCTAGCATCAAGAATTATCAATAAAAATACTATTTTTGACCATATCGCTTAACTTTAGATGTAATATTGTTTTTTTTTCTTCTTCCTCATACATTTTACCTGAAGGTTTTTGTTTGTGTTAATCATATGGTTGCTTCAGAAGATGCTGTTTCAGAAGTGCAAGCCAAAGTTAGTGAATTGCAGGTAAACGTTGGACGGCAAAACCTTTTGCTCCAGTAGGGCAGATTAGTCTTTCTGTCTGCATTAATAAGTGATGCTCGTCACTGTCATCAGTAGAGCTGACTGTCCTTCAGCTTATACACAAGCCTCAAAGTGCTATAGACGAGACGTATAGAGCTGATCTGTTTCCAGGTGCTGTCCGTTTAAATCAGAAGGAGAAATGTAGAAGTGTCTGATATGCTTTGTAAAACGGTATTGTGAGTTTGGGTTGGTATTTTTGAAGTGTACCAACTGCATTTATGGAGGGCAGTTGGGTGTATAACGGTTAGGGTATTTTTTCCCCATGATCGGAAGGTCACCGGTTCCAATCCCAGACCTGTAAAGGTGTCACTGAGGTACTCGTGAGCAAGGTACTGTCCCCAAGCACTGCTCCTGAGGGGCTGCCCACTGCTCCTTCACGGATGGGTCAAATGCAGAGGTCACATTTCATTGTGGTGTACTGTGCTGTGTTCACAATGACAATCACTAACTTTCACATTTATTAATATGTACAGGGAGCCATAATGCTTTGAATTCATTCAAGGTGTGGAAATATTGTAATTTCTCTGCTCATTGCCGAGATTTGGCTGAATGTCAATCCTCGTCAAGTGGGCTTCTTGTGTTTCAGTAGAGGCAATTTGAGTTTGTAAACTAATCCTGAACTCCGGCTGTTGCATAAGAGCTTTGGCTAGTAAAAGCAAGTTGAAGGAGACGTGCTGAATTCATCCTCTGTAAAACAGAACATTTATTAGGGATGCACTATTCAAAAAATTTCATGATTCGATTTGATCCCAATGCTGATGCTTGGACTCATGATTTGATTCAAAATTGATTCGTGATTCACAATTCAATACATAGATGAATTTCTTTCCAGATTGCTGTTTTGAGTTACTTTTCCCATTTGACTGTGGTAGATCAACAAAAAATTCACAAATCAAATGTTGTTTACTAAATGTAATGCATATGTACAAATGCAGTCAATATGTGTACATATGCATTACTAAATGTAATGCATATGTACACATATTGACTGCATTTTCTTCACGCTCACTTCTCACTCTGCACCGATTTCAACATTGCGCCATCTATAGGATTGGCCAGCTGAACTTGTGAAGGAGGAAAAAGTAAACTAGAATCGGCATGAATCCTTTTTTTTGGAATGCATGAATCAATATTGATTTGAAAGAATCGCAATTTCATTTGATTCAAAGCGATTTTTTTACATTTACAATTTTTGCAAAAAGCATAGAGATGCCATGTTCTGGATTGAGCTTGGAAAGGGGAATGTGAACCTACAATAAGCACACACACACACACACACACACTTGCAGTCTTGGCAGGCGATGCCCCTCTGGGCTGCACACAAGGAACGTTGAGGCAGACAGGGAGTTGGCATGCTGGCAAGGGTTTTAGTTGAGAGTCTGCCGCCCTGTACATATGTCAGTGTAAAAGCCAACACCTGGCAGGTGAGAAGCCGCTTCAGTTCTCATGTTTGCGCTCGGGTCACATCAGGACAATCTTCCTACATTCTCTTCTTCTTTGTTCTTTTGCTCTGTTTTTTTTTTTTTTGCTTTTTCTCACGCTCTGCCAGCTATGCCCGACTGAGATAAAGGGCGCATCGCCTCCTGGGTTAATCTGGTTGCACCTCCCCAGGTGGGAGAGTTAGTTGCGTGTTTGTGTGTTTGCCTGCTCCATTAACCACCTCCAGAGAGCAGAGTTCAGGTCATTACCCAGTAGCCCTTGCTGCAGTGAGTCAATGGAACGCATGATCTTGCCTACTGCCTACCGCTTCACTGAGCTGCTGCTGCCAGCAGAGAGAGAGGGGAAAAAAGGCCCGAGGAAAGACGATCTGGATCTCCAGTCTCACACACACGCACGCACGAACGCTCGGACAGGTGTTTGCAGACAGAGAGTGAAAGAGAGCTGCTTGGTCTTTGTTCTCCTCCTCTACCTCTCTCCATTGTCCTCCTTTCCACTCTCCTTTTCTCCTTGAGTGAGAGTGAGAGAACTCTGTAGCTGTCTCTTCCCACCACTCAGAGAGAAAGAGAGAGAG
>JAVGVS010000017.1:3526898-3621898 GCA_032718565.1 Distichodus sexfasciatus | reverse complement strand
ACCATGTTGATTGCTAATATGCAGCTATGTTAGTTGCTAATGTATAAGCTATGTTAGTTGCTAATGTACACCATGTTAGTTGCTAATGTACACCATGTTAGTTGCTAATGTACACCATGTTAGTTGCTAATGTACACCATGTTAGTTGCTAATGTTAGTTGCTAATGTTCAGTATGTGAGTTGCTAATGTTCACTATGTGAGTTGCTAATGTACACTGTGAGTTGCTAATGTACACCATGTTAGTTGCTAATGTTAGTTGCTAATGTACACCATGTTAGTTACTAATGTACACTATGTTAGTTGCTAATGTACACCATGTTAGTTGCTAATGTTAGTTGCTAATGTACACTATGTGAGTTGCTAATGTACACTATGTGAGTTGCTAATGTGTACCTATGTTAGTTGCTAATGTTAGTTGCTAATGTACACTATGTGAGTTGCTAGTGTGTACACCATGTTAGTTGCTAATGTTAGTTGCTAATGTACACCATGTTAGTTGCTAATGTTAGTTGCTAATGTACACTATGTGAGTTGCTAGTGTACACCATGTTAGTTGCTAATGTTAGTTGCTTGTACACCATGTTAGTTGCTAATGTTAGTTGCTAATGTACACCATGTTAGTTGCTAATGTTAGTTGCTAATGTTAGTTGCTAATGTACGCTGTTAGTTGCTAATGTACACTATGTTTGTTGCTAATGTACACTATGTAACTGTGCTTTTGGGAAAGCCACTCCTGGTTGATCAAGTCTCTGTAACAAAAGAGGAAATTCAGACAGTTAGCACCAGTGAGGAATAAATCTCTTTTTACTGTTAAAAAGGAGATGGAGGCGAACTTTAACGTTATATAGAATTTTTATGTTCGTCATGTTTGTTGTCTTGGTTCTATTGTTTAAAATTAGTCCCAACTAGTACTAACTAGTTATCCTGACTTCTTTTCTTTGTTTTTGTCGGTAGAACTAACATTATACTCCTCGTTTTCTCCATCAGCCCCTTTTTGCGTATCTGAGTCAGGAGAAGTTTGAGGAGAACGGCTGGAACGTTTACAAGCCCATGGATGAGTACAGGCGGCAGGTGAGATGCGGCACCGAGATACAGCTGCTCTGATTCTCAGATAGCAACTGGTTCTGGAATTTCTAAAACTGTTTAATATAAATATTTGTGTCTGAGGCAGATTTTTTTGCATTATCCGAAAATCCTCAAGCAAGGCCAAGTTTGTTCGACATTGTCTTGTTTATAGGATTTACTTTGTGGACAGTTGAATAACATCACCTCAGACTTAAGATGCAGTCAGAGAAGCATGAAAAATCACCTCTTTGGTGTCAACTGAATGTGAGCATGATACAGGATGTGAGGTTATGTTTAGAAATATGTTGCTGGACGGGTGATGTAGGTGTGACTCAAAAGTAGCTAGCGAGGTCTTGC
Source organism: Distichodus sexfasciatus (assembly GCA_032718565.1). Taxonomy (NCBI): domain Eukaryota; kingdom Metazoa; phylum Chordata; class Actinopteri; order Characiformes; family Distichodontidae; genus Distichodus; species Distichodus sexfasciatus. Next base: position 3,620,475 of record JAVGVS010000017.1, on the reverse strand, counting down.
AGTGAACTGGAATATACCGAAATCCATTTGTATATCTCACTGCATGTCATGCAGCTTCTCTACTGCTTAAGAATATATATGTTGGGAGCAAAAAAAAAAAATTCCCACAGCTGGTGAAAGTAAGGAGGGGAATTTTGCATAGTGAGGCTATAGAGGAAGAGAAATGACTGTTTTACAACATATACCCTACCATGTCAAAGGTTCTTTACCACTTTTTTGTAATTTTTTTTTGAGCATAATAAAGTTGAGTGAAAAATTGTATGTGACACTGCATGTCTGACCACCCTATGAACTGGTTATATGGTGGTGGCATAGTCAAATTCTTGTCTGTCCTTTAACAAAGCTGGAAATCTACACAGACTAACTGGAATTTTGAATCAGAAAGGTTATATAACATCTTTCAGCCACATGCTGTTTCATCCAGCAACAGACTCATTTGCTACAGGGTATAAAAGTGACCCCAGATATATATTTTCTTGCAAATTAAGGTATGCAAAACGGTGATCATAATATTGAAAGTATCTCTATTTGCAAAGAACATTGGGTGATTTTTTTGTAAATGTTAACTGGATAACATGCAAGTACGGAAATTCTAAAAACATGCTCGACTGGTAGTGTGCATCCAAATCCTGTTTTTAATCCATTCATACTTTCCCTTCCTCTTTCACTAGGGTCTGCCCAACGAGAGGTGGAGAGTTTCCTTCATCAATGCAAAGTATGAGCTGTGCGACACTTACCCCACCATACTGGTGGTCCCTTTCAAAGCCACGGAGGATGACCTGCGTCGAGTGTCCACCTTTCGTTCCCGATGTCGTATACCGGTGAGTCTAATGCTGCCTTCCTTCCGTTTTCCGTTGGATCTGAGATTCAGTTGACGAGATTACGTCTCATGCGCCAAAACCAGTGAAAACCGACTTGGATGCATTCCATTTGCCACAGGAGAGTGTTAACAGATTGTTAACATTATAGACATGTTCTGTGAGTGAGAAATGGGCAATAGGCTTGTGATAAAAGGTTAACGCAAAGCTTGTATTAACGCTGACACTTCCACACTTTTTATCTGAATTTTTTATCTCAAGTTGCTGATCTGTGGCAGTACGGCCGTGCAGTGGTTGGCGCTGCCGCCTCCTAGGTTCGATCCCCGGGTCGGCAGTAGGGCCTTTCTGTGTGGAGTTGGCATATGAGTTGCTGATCCTGTGCATTGCCACTTGATAAATGACACGTAACGTGGTTTTTCACTTATAAGCTGACCGTAGCAACACATCTATTGACTACAACAACACAGTATTATGTACACAGCTGACCAAGTTAGATACAAACAACACTTAAGTGCTAAAAAAGTGTTTTTTAAAAAAATCGCAGCATCTTTGCACTGAGCAGCCATCTTGGATTCTGAACTGGGGTCTCCTGTCCTGCTCTGAGATATTTGGTCGGGTATCTGAGAAATGGGGGCGCGCATATCGTCACTTCCAGCGTCAACCCTCGGCAGACGCTCAGAAACCCAGCAACAACGACATGCGGAACGCACTAATAAACCAGCAAGAATCTCGGAAAGTGGTCTTAGGCTACGTTCACACTGCCAGCCACATCGTTCAATTCCGAATTTTTGCTCAGATCGGATTTGTCTATCTTGACGGCTCACATTCATAACTACGAGTGACCTGTATCTGACGCATCGGTCCTCCGAAATGTCACGCATGCGCACATTGATACGTTTTTACACAGGTCAACTGCGTCACCACCAACAAAAAACGTCCTATCTGTGGGACGACTCATGGCATTAAAAATGGAGGCGTTAGTAGCTCACGCATGTATCGCACTTAGCTCTGGAGGACGACAAACAGTGAATCAGCTGTGCATGAGCAGGTTGAAAAGGAGAAAAAAAGTCAGATGGCTAGCATTTTCTGTTATCGCAGCTCTCCTCCATTTTTACCATCATCATCTGCAGGCTGCAGTCAGCGCATGCATATAAGCAAAAAGCCACATGAATTCCGATCTGAGCGTTCACATTCAGGTCGCATGGCCGCGAGTCAGATACGTATCAGATTTAGTACCACATGAGAAAGTGACAAATTTCAGATTTGAAAAAATCAGATTTGCGTGTCCACACAGCCCTGAAAAGATCAGATCTGTGTTACATTAAGGCAAAAAAATCCGATTTGAGTCACTACAGCATGGCAGTGTGAAGTAGCCTTAGATTATGAGCATGGTCTAATATAATTAAATTTAAGTATGACATAATGTCCGACTTTCTTAATTCTTTTTTTTTTTTTTTTCTTTTTTTTGGTCCAGGTGCTGTCGTGGATTCACAGGGAGAACCAGGCAGTCATCGCTCGCTGCAGTCAGCCCCTGGTGGGTATGAGCGGCAAACGCAATAAGGACGACGAGCGCTACCTGGACATCATCCGGGAGGCCAACAGCACACCCAAACTCACCATTTATGACGCCAGGCCCAACGTCAATGCAGTAGCCAATAAGGTGAGACCAGCAGTGGTGTCATTCAGTTGGACTTGGCAAAGAAGTGTCAAATTGAAAACTTAATATAAAAAAAACCTTGACACTTTTCTGCGGTGTGAATATTTATTGGAGATTGGGCTATTTTATCTAAACATTCGGCCTCATTCAACAATTGTTCTTAATAAGATTTTATTTTCTTAAAACATAATAAGTGTATTTCTCTGTGAGGAGGAGACTGAGATTATTCTCTTATGCTTAAGAAAATACTTGACTTAAATGAGAACTTCAACATTTAGCTCTATTGTTCAGTGTCAAGGAGTGCAGTCAGTAGCGACAAAAACATCACAAATTGGTGCTGCCTACACTTTTGCTCCTTCTGGTGTTCGCATCCTGCCGACTGTAACGCTAACCCCTCGGGCAGGTTTTAAACCTGCTTTTAACCTCTTACCATGCTCGAAATGTCATTAAAAGTGCTAGGCAACGTAAACCCGTTCCTTACGAGACAACACAGGGCATACATAACTGCAGTAGTTCTGAAATAACAGTGTAAAACTCGTGTTTATTCAGGCAGTCACATACCTTTGTTTACTCTCATCGCTTCTGGTAAAGTTTACACTAGTTGATGCATTGTGTTTGAACTGCAAATCCTAACTAGATGAGTTGTGCAGTTCTACTATATATTGAGTCATGAGTGCATAAGTCGGTGTAGGCAGCACAAATTTTTCACGCCACTGACAGCACTCTGTGACACAGAACAGTAGAGCTAAATGTTGACATTTAAATAAAACAATGTAATAATTATACACCCATATATACAGTACTGTGCAAAAGTTTTAGGCAGGTGTGAAAAAATGCTGTAAACAAAGAATGCTTTCAAAAATGGAAGTGTTAATCATTTATTTTCATCAATCAACAAAATGCGGTGAATGAACAAAAGAGAAATCTAAATCAAATCCATATTTGCTGTGACCAGCCTTTGCCTTCAAAACAGCATCAGTTCTTCTAGGTACACTTGCACACAGTTTTTGAAGGAACTCGGCTGGTAGGTTGTTCCAAACATCTTGGAGAACTGACCACAGATCTATAATCCTATAATCCTACAAAATAATATAATGACTATAATCCTACAAAATCCCTGACTTTGTGCAAGTGTACCTATAAGAATTGATGCTGGTTTGAAGGCAAAAGGTAGTAACACCAAATATTGATTTGATTTAGATTTTTCTTTTGTTCGCTCACTTTGCATTTTGTAAATTGATAAAAATAAACAATCATTATTTATATTTCTGAAAGCATGCTTTGTTTACAGCATTTTTTCACACCTGCACAGTACTGTATATGCTAAATTATTTATTATTAAAGTAACATCTAAAAATTATTCGTTTAAATACGGTTCTGTCATTTTGTGACTGCCCTGATCCTGCGGTGCTAAAACCATCAGGAACGCAGAGATTGTGAGCGAGAGCTGTACAATATGTAATGAATTGTGCATGTGCGCTTACGCAGACAAAGAAAACCAATTTAATTGAACAGATCGACTCCATAGATCGGCCCAATGCCGCCGATACCCGATCCAGCTATTTGAGTTGTTAACGGACCGATGTCCAATCCACGTATCGGATCGGCGCGTCCGTACTTAAAACCCACTTTCACAAAGATTCAGACATTTAAGATTTGTTCTTAGGAAGAACAATTTTAAGAAAACGTATTGATGAATGAGGTCCAGTGTTCTTTTTGTGGTCAAACATGGGTCATTGAAAGTTTTGTTTCAATGCAACTTTCACTTTAACGGTTGAAAGTCCTAAACACGGACGTGTTACGGACATGGGGAAAAATACGACTTTGTGAGTGCAGACATTAACCTGGCCCATAAGTTGCAGCTGTGTGATTTACACTTTTAGTGCAAATCTGCTACTGGAGTCCCTCTTCCCGCTGCTGTGTATGTGTTCCCGTTGTTCTGCCGCACTAAAGCTGGTCTTGAGAATTTCACCCCTGCACCTCGTTTCATATTATTCAACTGATATAAGCCGTCTGTACCAATCATCCAGATTCCATCGAAGCACGTTAACTCATATTTCACCCCTTTACCTGTCGTGTGTGTGTGGACGGATCTGCCGTGGTTCTGCTCCCCAGACGTTCTGTGTTCTGTTCTGTTCTTGTCCCCTTTGTAGGGGTGTGGGTTTTGTCTGGCTTACTGGTCACTCAACATCCCAGCTGATGTAAATGAGGTAGAGTTGAGTCAGTGGAGGACAGGACACTGTGTGTGTGTGTGTTTGTGGGTGTGTACGCACAATCGTGTGCATGTTAAAATTTGCCTGAAGTGTAACTGACCTCAAAGTGGGACACTAACCTGCAGCGCTCTATAAAAAAAATCCCCACGTCCTGGATCTGCTTACTGGCCGTTTAGATAGCGGTCGTATTGATTCAGTAATGACACCCGTGCAGCTGGGAGAGTGTGTGTATGTGCGTGCGTGCGTGCGTGCGTGCGTGTGTGTGGGGTCTGGACAAGCATGTTACATGCCCCCCCTCCCCACCACTTTAACCACTGACCCATCAACATTTGACCTCAGGCCACCGGAGGGGGTTACGAGGGCGAGGATGCCTACCAGAACGCTGAGCTGGTCTTCCTGGACATCCACAACATTCACGTGATGAGGGAGTCGCTGAAGAAACTCAAGGACATTGTTTACCCCAACGTGGAGGAGTCCCACTGGCTCTCCAGCCTGGAGTCCACCCACTGGCTTGAGCACATTAAGGTAGAGACGAAAATCTATCCAAAATAATAAATATTAATGACTAATTTTGCAAACACCTGATGAGTTTTAGGCCCCGTACACTTGTAGTCGGGTATTTATGAAAAGTGTGATATATAATTTTGTTTTCCCCTCCGTTTTTGAATGTAACATATGAGCCCGTTTTCTAACATATCAAGTAAATAAATGTACTCACAAGATTAGTTTTCGGCAAGCTGAAAGTGAGTGATGACTTTTAGCAGTGCATGTGTTAATGAGTACCTTAGTGGTAGCTTTGTCGTTTCGGGATTCGAACCGGTGACCTTTTGATCACAGGGCGAACAGACTAGCCGTTACGCTACCGATAGGGGTGGGTAATCCGAAACCGGTACCGACTGATGAGTTCCATCAGAACTGTACACCTGTACACAACGTTATCGAATTTTATTAACTATCCTCTCAATTCACCACACGTTTTCCGGTTTTCCCCAAAGTTTTGCGTCAGACTCTCTCTACGACTTCCCCTTCAATCATGAGGAATCATGACGCATACATTATATTTTTCACCGTGTAAACGTGCGCTGCACGACTCCAACATCCACTAAAACATCCCAGTTCACTTAAATCTTCCCATTTATTACAGACAAAACATACATTTTAGCTGATAAATAACGAAAACAACCAGTGTTCTACTCACAGTACAGCTGATATTTATTTATTCCTGATGCGCGTCCACAGCGCTATGCTGCCGCGGCTCTCATATGGAACGCCCTCATGGCAAAAATGTACTTCTCTCCCAGAAACAAGACAAAAATTAGTTATAGGCCAAAATGAGTCCAAATGCTCAAAATTGACCAAAACCTCAGTATTTCTTCATTTTCCATTAATCAGAAAACATTCTATGGTGTTAGAGATTCAACATTTTCAACATTATTTGTTATTCTATATCTGGATGGATTCCAAATGGATAAAAAAGTCTTTCCATTTGCCACTAACCTTATTTTTCTTCATAGTATTAAACCATGGAATGTTTAGAGTAGAAACTCTGAATATGAATGTGTTCATTTTCACAGTCTTGTGCAGACATCATTTTGGGGGAAAAATACAATTTTGGGTTGCCTTTGGTGCGGAAGACTTTCACACTCAAAAATCTACTCAGGAATCGATAAGGAATTGGATTGATAAGCAGAATCCATTGGTATTGATAAGATCTTATCAATTCCCATCCCTGGCTACCAGCTGCCCCAGTATCTACATTTTATGTTTACGTTCTTGCATCCTATGAAAGTGGTCGAACGCTCCAGGTTATGATACAGTGAAGAACATCATAGCTGTGATCCTCTAAAGCATAATTACAGTTATAAAACTCTCCCTCCTGCTTTAACGCACTTCTCTCTTGTGTTCATTTGTTGAATTAAACTGTGACTCATCGCCCACATTTTATGATAAACCACTTTATTAGTGTTGCATAATTACATGTGTCAATAGAAAACAGCCAGTTTCTACGCCAGCTTGTAAAGATTAAAAAAGAGTAGGTTATACCAGTACAAAATCACTTACTGGTACAAATAAAGCAAAGCAACTTGTCATCTTGAGGCTAAGATCATGCAGACATTTTTTTTGAAAATCAAACCCCAGCAAGTCATACTTCAAAGTTTAACATTTAAATATACGGTAATCAATAAATATACAGTAATTTCTAAATTATTAAGAAAAATGTACTAATTTTGTAACATAAATATGAACGTAAATTCTGTATAAATGTTTCTGTACTGTCGCGAGAACACACAGAAAACTTTTGGGATAGTTAAATATGCTGTACTGTGACTTGCATCGGACAGCGTTTTTTCTTTTTTTTTAAGCACTGATTGCCTGTCCGCCTCCCCTAACTCATCTTGAGAGATTCTCTTGTCGTTTTGTTAACATTTTTTTTCATTTCTACTTTAGTATGTTTCAGAGAATTCCATATTTTTAATTTAAACCTAATTATTGTTTATATTGTTTGCGTCTCGGCCGAGAAAGACAGGCCGACGGCCGCCGTGCATCGGACAGCCGTTTTTTTTCCCAGAGATACAGATTGCCAGTCCGTGCCTGACTCATCTTGAGTGCTTTTTAAACCCCAATAGTTTTAATACTGTACTGTAAATTAAATTAAAAGAGGCGGTTAAGCTCAGTCGCCGCCCAATGTCTTTGTCTCTACAATAAGACGCGCCGCTGATGAACAGTAAATTATTGAACTGTAAAAATATTGGTCATTACACCTACATTTTACTGTATTTTTTTTTTTACTAAAAACTACACTAATTTATTACTGTATTTACCTGTTTATACCAAAGAAAGTGCCCTTGCATGAATTACAGTACACACCTGTATGGGCATACCTAATATTTTCGTTAAGAGTAATGTATTAAACTGAGTTTAAAATGAAATTAAAGTGTTCTGGGAGCAGATTTGGGGACATATTTAGGGTTTACACTATAAAAAAGGCATTTTTAGGCATTTTTTTTTTAACCAAAACACAATAACGCGGTTTTTCATTATACGCGGGTGTTCTTGGAACGTAACCCCTGCGAATAACGAGGGGTTACTGTATGTATTTCGTATGTTTTCATATTTCCGTGTCTTATCTTTTTAACTCGTATTCCTTGCTTTACACTTTTTATGGTTGCACGGTCTGAGAAGGAGCAGTTGGTGGCGTAACAATAGGGTGTTCGCCCCGTGATCAGAAGGTCGCAGGTTCGAATCCAGGGCCGGTAAATTTACCAGTGAGGTACTCATGAGCAGGGTACCGTCCACAAGCACTGCTCTCCCGGGCGCTTGTTAGCTGCCCACTGCTCCTTCACGGGTGGGTCAAATGCAGAGGTCACATTTCGTTGTGGTGCACGTTGTGTTGTGCTGTGCTGACCGTGTGCCCTCTCCTTGTTGTAGCTGGTGTTGTCTGGGGCCATCCAGGTGGCTGATAAAGTGTCATCAGGGAACTCGGTGGTGGTGCACTGCAGTGACGGCTGGGACCGCACGGCTCAGCTCACCTCTCTGGCCATGCTGATGCTGGACTCCCACTACCGCACGCTCAGGGGCTTCCAGGTGCTGCTGGAGAAGGAGTGGATCAGCTTCGGACACAAGTTTGCCTCGGTCAGTACTAGCCTTTAATCTGGCGTTAATCTGCTGACTAAGAGATTGGGACGACGGTATAACATGAAGCAGAAATATCACGGTTTTACCGTATTCTGATATTGCAATTATTACAGCTCTAAAATGTGTTAATAAATGATTTGAACACGTTTTAAACACTTTTCATTGAATAGCCACAGCTTGCCAGGAAATTGTGCAGATATTTAGCAGGGCGGATATCGGGTCAGAGTTAGCAACTAGTCTGCATGATCATGTAGGATCATGTGTTTGTAGTGCTCACACGTTGCAGTTGTTGATCACCAGTCTACAGTATGGAGTTGCTCCTCACTGGTGATAAAGGGCTTTTGTCTACAAATTAACAACCTAAAAATCATGCAGACATAACAAGGCTTTACTGACACAGCACGCAGTCTGAGGAATTTCTGCACTTTCTGTGAAGAGTGTGATGCAAAATGGTAATGGTTTTGAATAGGGATCCACAATAATTTCAAAATCACATCGGAATCGGACGATAATTGCTTCCTTTTTTTTTCTTTTTTTTTTTTAATAAGTCATCGGCATCGGACTGATGCTTAGATATGTTTACGACTGAAAGTTAGCACTTATGCCGGGCGCAAGTCTGAGGTGGGATTTTAATAAGGCCCGTGCCTTCTGTCGAAAAATGTATGACGTTATTTTGTTGCAAAATTCTGAGCACACAGTGGAACATTCGCAAGCAAAATCTCGTCTTTACCGGCGCAACACTGCTTGGGCTCGCGCTCGACTCAGACTTTCTCATTTATTGAGAAGGGTCTGGCTGCAGACCTGGGTACATCTCCTTTGTCACTACATGTTCTCTGAGGGAAAGGAAATGATGTCACGGAAGGGGCGGGTTTAAACAAGGAAGAAGAACCGTACCTAACCATAACCGTAGTTATATTTATTACGTCATTTTCTTTCCCTAAGAGGAGACGTACTGACAGAGAAGATTTACCCACAGAAGAGGTCTGCAGCCAGACTCTATTGCATTTATCGGCTTCGGTATCGGAACTTTTTTTTTAATCCACAGTATACTCTATAGTTGGAAACCGGCCCATGAGTACCTTTAAATATTTTAGGGGTTGGGCTGCTGGTCTTATAGCAGGGTCCTCATAGGGCTGGGCGATATGGCGTAAAAATAATTTTGCGATATTTTTAAGCTATATCTCGATACACTATATATATCTCTACCTTGAAATGATAAATCCGGCCCTATATTGCATAAAATGACACCAATATAATGAATTTAGCCAAAGTTTATCATAGTAAATGCTTTTATTTTAAACCAAAGTATAATATAGTAAACTTTATACTTTATATTGGCGAAAGACAAGTGGGCAAGGGGAGCCATTGATTGCGTGCTTATTAAACGTGTAACACCTAAGTATTAAATTATTCGATAATAAATTAATATAAATTGATCGATATATCGCCCACCCCTAGGTCCTCAGTTATGGATCAAGAGGTCATGTCTTCTTAACTCTCAGTTGCTGCCCGTAATTAGGAAATTGAAGGCTCTGCATAAGCGCTGTGTATAAATGTTATAAACATGTAATTTTGGATGGGATGTTATAACAGTGTAACAACATGGAACATTGACTGTAAAATGTGTTTTGTGTGTGTAGAGAATTGGCCACGGAGACAAAAACCATGCAGATCAGGACAGGTCACCCATATTCTTACAGTTCATAGACTGTGTGTGGCAGATGACCAAACAGGTAAGCTAATCTCCGCCTTTTAGCAGAAGTGAGACTGTCCTCATTGCTGTATTATGCTAGCATTGCTCTTCGCTTCAGATCATGTCAGGATTTTCTGTTTGCGTCCTGTATTGAATTTCTTTGCAATAGCTGGTGTGTCTGTTCTCTAATGTTTATGGTGATAAATATTTCTAACACATCAGTATTTTGGCAAACACTCCACTGCTCTCTTTTACCTACAGTTTCCAACAGCCTTTGAGTTCAACGAGCACTTTCTGGTCACGATCTTGGATCACCTGTACAGCTGTCGCTTCGGCACTTTCCTCTTCAACTGCGAGAGCCTCCGGGACGGTCAGGTAGGAAAACTCTCATGCCCACAAAAAACAAAACCCCCTCATCATATCTGCGATCCTTTCTTCACTTTTGTCTTTTATTGACTGGTACCACTATGCTTCTAGCTGGTGCCTTTAAAAAAAAAAAAAGAAAGAAAGAAAGATGCGGGGCTTATTCCGCGAGTGCCGCAATTCATGATGATCGTCGTCCAGGGATTTATCACCCTAATCTCCGAAAGATCAATACCGCCCATTGGAGGCCTCTGCACATGTACGAGATGAGGCAATTTTGGCTTTTATTCCCTCTCCCCTCCCCAACCCTCTCTCTCTTTCTCTCTTTGTCTCTCTCAGTCGCTGCTTATCGTGTGAAGTAGAGCGTGAGGGAGGGTGATGCTTCAGTGGCTCTGTGCTGGGTTAGAGTGCACTTAAGGGAGATGAAACATTCATTCTGTGGCCCTACAGAGCCATGCGCAACAATAACCGTGTTGGGGAACGCAGCCCCACTTCACACTCGCACACCTCAACAGTGCTTTTTAGGTCTTTATCGCACACTGCAATTCATCCGGCTGCGGTTGAGTCTGTCCTCGCAACCTGAAAAGCTGTGATGTGCATGACTGAGTTGACACCTGTTTATTTAATAATAATAATAATAATAATGGGTCTCATTCTTAAAAAGGTGTTTGGTCTTAAAACTGTCGTGTAATTTTCACGATTATGATATTTAACAGTTTTCTTATTTAAGATTTGAAGTTTCATAGATCTGAGCATGAGGACGTAGTGTTTTGAGTGCACGTGTAGGCAAAGTTAAGCGTGCAGAGACTCTTTCCTTACGCAAGTTCAACTGCCCACTCAGAATTAAGCCACAAACATAAGACCATAGTATTTTCTGGGCCTACATCCACGTGGTGCCATGGTGACTACAGCAAACCCTCGCCCAAACCTTGCATAAATATCGGCATAAACAGTGTATTTTGCAACCCTGTGAAATAAACAATAGAGTATAATATGAAATGACAGATCTTTTACTTTTGTCATCCGATATATTTTGTCAAATGCACATACAACCCTACTAGTGATTGATTCAAAAAAATAATAAAATCATGAATCTTTCTCTGCCGATTCAAAATTCATGCATTCCAAAAAATCGATTTATATTTTTCAACTAACGTAATGGTAGTAGTTTACTTTTCCCCCCGACATGAGTTCACCTCGTAAATCCAGTAGATGGTGCAATGTCGAAATTTGCCCAGATAAGGAAATGCAGTCAGTATGTGTACATATGCAATACATTTAGTAAACTACATTTGGTTCAGTGTGATTTTAGTTGTTGATCTGCCACCGTCAAATGGGAAAAGTAACTCAAAACAGCAATCTAAAAGGAAATTCATCTATGTATTGAATTGTTAATCGCTTATGAATCGTGAATTGATTAGGAATCATGAATCGCTTATGAATCGTGAATCAATTTTGATTCGAATCATGAGTCCAAGAATCAAATCGTGAGATTTTCTGAATTGTGCCCCCCTGCTTGTCAATATCTCAGTGAGTAGGATAAACTCTTCCATATTTCCCATATCTAACGAGTCATTTGCTCTCCCTTTTTCAGAATCTGCGGACAAAGACGGTGTCAGTGTGGTCTCTGGTAAACAGTGACGTGCCGTTGTATCTAAATCCTTTCTACACGTGCGAGTCCAACCGCGTGCTTTACCCCGTAGCCAGCATGCGCCACCTAGAGCTGTGGGTGAATTACTACATCCGCTGGAACCCTCGCATCCGGCACCAGGTACGAAGACGCGGTTATGCCGATCGTGTGTGGCTTTATTATCTCTAGCCGAGGGCTGGAAGTGATTTGCATATTAATATTTTTATTATTTCTTTTCCCTGAGCCTGTTGCTAACTTTTGCCGTGAGTCCTTTGTTTGTGAAACTGCTAGGATGAGTGAGTGTGTGTGTGTGTATTTACATCCTCTTTTTCTGTCTCTGTTATTGCCTTTGGGAGTGTGTGTGTGTGTGTGTGTCCCACCCTCTCAGATTCAGTGGTGCAGAAAATCCTCTTTCCCAGTTTAATTACGTCCTGACTGGCAGTACAGAGGGCTGGCGCTCACACTGGACTTATCTTCACTGCAGACACGCACATGCACACACACACAAAAATCTGTCTCTCCCAGTGGCTTTACTGCAGGCGTGCTTCAACATAAGTGTCACGCATACAGTTTAGAAAAATAACCAAGTAGCCAACCGAGTAGCCAAATTGACTTCAGATTTGAGGATGAATTGCGCAGTTTTTTTGCCCAAAAACATTTGTTGTTTTTTTCCTAATAGAGTTCATATCCCATTGAGCCTACATTAATGAAAGGATGCACCTGACGTGGTTTCCTGCTTGCAGTGTTGCCCAACACAGACAAACCGCAAACAATAGCTTCACAGGCCCATGTTAGAGCTCTAATATCAAAAAAGAGGCGTTCTGCTTTGCAGCAAAACCTTTATTTGGTTTGGGGTGCACCTCACAGTTGGTAAAGAGCCATTTTCCAAGCCTTGCAGTGCACTACAGAGGGAGTAGGAAGCGTTTTCAGACGCAGCCTGAATGATTGATGATGACCTTCTTTTTGCAACAAAGAATGTGACTCGCTGCATTTTCTTTCTCTGCAGAATTACTGTCTTTTCTGCCCTCTAGTGGTGGAATATCACACTACAGCTGTTATGCGCATCACACTGATATATGTTTGTGTGTGTGTGTGTGTGTGTTGGCAGCAAAGTCCGGTGGAACAGCGCTATAAGGAGCTCCTGGCTCTTCGAGATCAATATCTGAAAAAACTGGAGGAACTGCAGGTCTCAGACTCCACCCACCTGACCAACAGCTCCTCCCCAAATGCTGCATCGCCCAATCAGCACATCACACATCTGCAGACGCCTTTCTGATCCGCCGGATGGCACCGACGTGCAGGACAGTTGTACATAGCAATAGTAATAATTATGCTAACACAAATTACCAGTGATGTCGACGATAACACGTAAAGGGGGGGTAAATACGCGAATATGCAATAAAAGTCACAGTACGGCCTTCATAGCGCAGAAGTCAGTTAGAGGTGAGGAGAAGCCTTAAAGAGACAGTAATGTCTTTCTTTTCTGTGTTACTGTGCCATAGCTCTTCCTAAACAGTGTGGATTTGCAGGCAAGCTCTCTATGAGGACAGGATGAGATGGTAGAGGGAGGGGAGTACAGCGCTGGAGGAGTGTGTGTGTATGTGAGCTAGATGTGGTCATGAGGCTTCAAGCAGCAAGAATCGAAAGCATTGGGACATTAAGTAGAATGCTTTAATTCCCAAATCTTTCTGGGAGAAGTTGTTCGGTTTAGGAAGAACTGTTGGCCTTTGGTTGTATTGTGTCCACTCTGTCCAGTGTCAATCCAAGATTCTGACATTTTTTACAAAAGCAATCTCTTTGTTAGTGTTTCAGGCGTTTTTCCTGACATGAAATCAATTGTCTGGCTGGAGAGATTTTGTCTTGAGTGTTGTTTTTTAACATCCTAAAATAAGAGGGCTTGGCCGCTCAAGACAGACAGGAGGGTGTCCCAGAAGACACTTTTGGATGCGCTTATCAAACAGAAGCAGGGTTTTGGGGCTATAGCAAGACCAGTTCTGTGCCTTTCTGAGGTGTTCGCCAACCTCAAGTAGACATTTTATAAGCAAATAATTTTTTTCTTATTCTTTTCTGCAGGCGGCATCAGTGGCAAGCGAAGGATAATTTCCCTTTACCCCCCTTTAATTTCCTTCTTTTCTGGTTTTGACTGACAGGATCTCTCTTAGCGGAGCATTCCACTCGAAACGCAAGCTTTCACATATTATCTGCATTTTTGGGTAGAGTGTTCTGCACCTGATTATTTTTTAACTTCTTAAACTGAAGTACAATCGCCACGGAGACTTCAGCTGTCGACTGGGTTCCTTCCTATGGCTGGGAGCACCCATGAGCTGGAGCTGATGATGAGAGCGTGTTGGGAGAAGCTGCCCTCTTGAGCTGTTCCAGGATCAGTTCTAAAATGATGCAAATACTGATCGGGGAAAGCGACCTCGTCTGATCTGGGACCAGCTCATTAGGGCATCTTGGCGCCGTAACTAATGCTGCCTCGGAAAAGCTTTCCTTTTGAAGTTTTTTGCCTCAATGAGGAGATGAAGTTTAAACCTTATTGTTAGAAGAAGGAGGAAAGAGAATGTCAAATTATGAATACTTTGCTGTCGGCTGTGTTTTTAGGGGGGGAGAAAAGAATCTAATTTTTTTATTTTGTACAAGAACCATAACTATGTAATTACCTCAACAAAGCCTATTTTACTGTTGAAAGAAATATTGTTGTAAAATATAATTATTTTATTTAGTGTGAAAGCTGAAAATTTTATACAAAAAAGGAAAGTAATAAGAAAATTGATTGGTTGAATTGATGGTAATTAGTGGACATTTATTTCTTTATTTTAATGGGCATTTAGGTTTGCTTTAGGACGGGTTTGTCAGACATTGTTGGAACTGTTTTGGTTCTCAAACCCTTTACTCTGTGTGAGAATGAGTGAAGGAACAATGCACTCGTTTTTTTGGTTGCTTTTTGTTTGTTTGTTTGTTTGTTTTGGGGGGGGGCGTCTGACATTTTTCCATTTTTGCCTTTTAGGGATCTTTTTTGTGTTCTGTACTCCTTCGTTATGCTCCACTGTTTGGCTGGCTGTTGTTCTGTAAATAATGCTGATTAAATTAATTTAAGATTTCACACATAAACATTGCTGTTGCAAGTTTGTCTTCAGTTATTTTGTGCACTGGAGGATAAAATCTGATCTGATTAGAACAGCACAATATATTTTTGATCATCATGCTACAGCTTTTTTGCTGCAAAAAGAAAACATAACCCAGTTTTGTTCCATGATTACTTATGTTCCAGATTAGTTAGGTTTACAAGAGATGCCTCTGATTCTTGGATAAAGTTCAAGAAAGCGTAATTCACACTCATTAAAAATGTCATTATTTCTACCAGAAACCCACTCTACAGAACAAGCCATTTTCTAAATAGAGCTATTCAAGTCTCTAGTTTTGATGTAAATGACCTACAGTAAGTACTGGAGATGTACCTGTTCAGTACTGCTATCAGAAATTGGTCTGATGCTGTCTCAAAACCTGCACTTAGTATCTTTCTCAATAGGCCGATCTGTTCCATTAAATTATTGTCTTTTGCTTGTGGGTTAATTGTGATTCTTGAAACAGTTTTAATTCCTGACCTATTTGCTGCTGCACTTAGGAGTTGCGTGTCGGAACTGAACGAGTTGGTACATCTAGTAACTAAATGAAAATGTAAACGGAGGAATAAGGATGTAATCTACTGAAGTCGCAGCTGCTGATGCTGACTGAAAGATGAATAAAATGTATGTCGAGTAATGAACACACACAGGCCTTATCTTCTTTGTGATGTACTTCCATTGACTCCCGTCAATACTAGCTCTAAATAATGTTTTGCGAATAAAAATGAGCTTTTCTATAAGACCTCACATACGCGCGATGTATAGCCACAAGAACATGACAAATTCCATGTTTTTCTATATTTTATGGCACAATAATTCTATATTTTTCTCTGCACAAATACATGAAGCCTGTTGTGAGCGCGTTTGTTTGTGATTAATTGTTTGCGTTCGTTCTCATCTCATTGTAGTTGAACCGTTTTATACATGTACGCTTTTTGCTGCACTGAACGTTTTACTATCGAATCGTATTTCCTGTTGATTTTGGAGATTTTTTTTAAACGTATTTGCAGGTGCCTGGTTATTTATTTGAATTCGGTATTATTTGTTTTGAGTAATATTTTAATGTTGGGGATTTATACGGCCAGTTGTGTATATGTATATACGACGGCCTATTTAGGTCATTGTATATTAAAAAGAAAAAAAGAACATTTTAGAAATTCCGAGATTAAAGTCGTAGATTTACGAGAAGACAAAGTCGGATATTCTCTGAGATTAAAGTCATAAATTTATGAGGAAAAAAAAAAGTCAGATATTCTCCGAGATTGTGAATGTAAATGAATTATGAGTTTTGTCTCGTAAATATACGACTTTAATCTAGGAATTTCAGGGGGGTTTTCTCGGAATTTTACCCCTCTAATACGCCCTCGTATATAAATACAATTGGCCTCATTAATCTCCAACATATATTTCATATTTGTACAAATATAAAATATTATTTAAAAAATGATATTGAATTATGAATTCTAATAAATAACCAACCAATCTCCAGCCCCCTCCCTCGAAATGACCCTAGTACTCTGTCGTATTTATAAAGGATATGTTGTTGCTCTTTATACAAAATATTTTCAGGTCAGGTGGTAGAGATCTAAAACTGCGCGCGCGGATGCGTGCGTGCGTGCGTGCCCGCGCGCGTGTCCGCTGCTTCCTGTTTCTATGTAAACAGACACGCTATTTGTCAGCAGCGACAGGAAGCTGATGGTCGGAGCTCATGGCAGCTTAAAAAAAAGAATATCGGCCATCGCTGCATTTTTCAGCGTCAGTCTCCCGGGCAGGAAGCGGCCACAAGATGGAGAAGCAGGCGTCTTCAGGCTCGGACAGTCCCGTGTTACCTCCGGTACCGAGGAAGCCGCGAGCCCTGGGAGTAAACCCCGCCTCACGCCAGGACAGCGTCGACTCTCTGGACAGGTGAATAAAGAAACGGCGCCAGTTTACACAGAAATGAAACGTTAGTTTTAATATAATTTCACCCAGCGTGTAAAGCGTAACGCGGCTACACGCCCGAATATTATAATAGTAGAAGCGGGACGTCCTAGCGGGAGTAGCGGTGCTGTTTTTGTTGCGTTTTTTGAGAAGCAGATAAACCCGTCGTTCGGATGGAAGATGGAGAGGCATGTTAAAGGAACAGGGTGTATTTTTCGGCATTTTTATATCCAGACTGATTTGTTCATGTGGTGTGCATCTCCTTGTATTGCCTCAAACATTTAATATGTAAAATGTGTCGAGGCACGTTAGCTCTGTAACCCGCTAAAACGCCCTTTTTCTGATATCTACGATGGAGTCGGGTCTGAAACTGAGGTGAATCGGCTCCGTTATTAACACACAGAGAGAGAGAGACTCCATCAGACACGCGTGACCTCATCAGTCCATCTGTCCTCATCCGCTCAGCTCCAAACAGTCGATATATCAAGCAAACACACATTTTATAAAATTTATAGAATAGAATGTTTATTTTTAGACGTATTTCAGGTAAGCATTTTCTTAACTTGCTGTAATTTTATCCGTTTGCCTAACTTTGTTTGAGGAACTGTCTCTGAGCTGAACGAGGTTATATTTCACTACATGATGCACTTATAATTCAATGTACTGTATAAGTAATATCTCTGGTAAATCAATAATCTAGAACTGTTAATATTCATGCACAAGGGGGAATATAAAGTATTATAGCTTCTTTATGTGTCTGCTAGGGCTGTGTGGTATGGAGAACAAAACTTGATCATTTTATATTTAAATAATGTTATTCTTTTAGAAATAGATGTAAACATAACCCATTTTACTTTATGGGGGGGGCAGTTTTCAGTGTTATTCAGTTATTTCAGTGTTGTTCTGCCATGTGATTTGCACGGTTGCATATCACAATGACAGTGATGAAACAATTTTGTGCAGTCCTAATATCCACCTTTTAGACAAATCAACAGTTTAATTATTGTCTTAAAATATAGATCAGCATGATGTTGTGTGTATCCAAGTTTTTTCAGGTTACTGTGAGGCCCACACGATTGTAAAAACGTAAAATTTGACATTTTATGAGAGCAGTTTTTATAAAAAGTTTGCTTAGTGAGGTTTGGGTCAGCAATAGCATTGAAGTCAACAAAATAATCTTACCAAAAAAGTAAGCATGATGATGATGATGATGATTGTGTGTATGTCAGCCCCACTGGTTCCCATGTGGAATGGTGTAAGCAGCTGATTGCAGCCACAATCTCAAGCCAGATCTCCGGCCCGGCCCCTCCAGAGGTTGTGACACGAGACTCCAAGGTGAATCTGTCATATTCTATGTGTTACCTTTCAGCAAAACCATTTCATCTGTCACTTTATTCATTTTTATGAAATGCTAATTCACCAAAGTGTGCTACAGCACTATTCCAGATCCTGTGCTTGCTATATATTTTGGTGAAATTATTTGTCTAACTTTTTTTTTTAATGTGTGTTCTATATACATCACTTTCCATTGTTTACATTTTTGGTCAACAGATGGGCTGGAAGATAGATCAGAGGGTAAGATCTGAGTGTGGATATGTGTGTGCAGGTCTGCTTCCGTGTGCCTCAGTCCAATTAACACCACCACAATGATCAGAGTGTTTTCGAACTTATAACACAGCATAGAGTTACTGTTTAGTATTTTGCTGTAAGACCCTGTAGTGAATCATTATTGTAGATATTTGTGTGTCTGCCTTTGCTTCGCTTCTTTTTGTATGTTAAATACATGTTGTGGGCCATGCTTTTATAGGGTGTAGTTCTTAATGTAAATGTAATCTGTTACAGTACTTAAGTATAAATAACTTTTACTTGAACCAAGTATTTTCAATATAAGCACCTTTCACACTCAATACAGCTATATTAAAGGTAATGTTTTTTACCCCAGTACATTTCTGCTGTCGTGAGTAATAACTTGCACAGTAAATTGTTTTGCAAATAATTGTTTTGGAAAGAGATCACTGAAGGTCTCTATTTGGTCCTCATAAATTGAGCAGTTAAAGGAATTGGTATTACTTTTAATACTTAAGTACTGTTAATATCAGACAATTTAATGCATTTACTCAAGTAGTGTTCAGGTACTTTGCTGAGTTTATTGTACTGTAATATTGGCATGTTTAACATATATTCAACTCTATTTTGTAGTTAATGGGAAATAATCCAAAAGAGAATTTGTCATTTTGGTTAAGGTTTTCACATGCTTATTTTGTCCAAGCTTCAAAAGATATTAATTAGGGCTGGGTATCGTTGCTGATTTCCTGAATCGATTCGATTCCGATTCACAAGGTTATGATCCAATTCAATTCTCGATTCGATTCGATTCTACATCGATTTATTCAGAGATTTCTTTGCGTCAATACTAGTTTTGCTTGATTATAAAATAACTTGTTTTAAAACCAAAGTGTTGCCAAACATCAGCATTTAGGCCAGACGGTGATTTGAGCGCAGCAGCTTCAGCCATGTCTCTATTTGGTTTCGGTTTCGCCGGTCTCACGTTTTTATAGCTCTCCTTGCGCGGTCGTGAGAAGTAGTGCATAGCCGCAGGAAAAGATCGATCTGCAAATTTTTGAATCGATGTCGTGTTTTTCGAACGAGAATCGATATTGATCGGTGAATCGATTTTTTGAACCCAGCCCTAATACTAATGTTCACATATCATCCCACCATTGTATAAGTTACCCAGCCATGTGTGTCCAGAGGAGCGTGTGTCTGCGTTTAACACCTTGTTTGTCTTGTCATTATCTGTGATTTGCAGGTTTCCAGGAAGCTTAATTTGAGGGTAAGACTGTATATGTCTTGGGCCTGTCTCAGTAGCGCTGCTCTAAAGACTCCCATCCTCAAACCACTTAATATTATAACAGATTCTGGCTCAATTCTTACTCTTAAAACTCAGGCACAGCCCTTGAGCTTCATTTCAGCCTCTTGCTCTTTTCTCTCTTTCTCTCTTGCTATTGTGTTTTCTTACTTGTTTGGGTATATGGCTGTCTTTTCTCAGCTGTATTTTGAAACTATAATCTTGGAAAGGGCACCTAGATTATTCACAGAATTCTATTATTATCCTACGTGGCATACATCCTGTCATCTTCAGCTGGAGAATTCTGACAGTCCTTTCCCTTTGAGTAACACACATGCACATGAAAATGTGCCTTGTGAGAAGGCAAAAAACGTTGTGCTAAAAATGTTCTACTTATTAAAATACATGCAATTTACAGTAACCTGACATTTAAGGAAAATCTAAATCTGAAGTAGCATAACTGCAGTGCCATTGGAGGCCATTATGTAATATATTCTTTAAAAAGTGCTGTGCTGTGCTGTGTTTCAGGTGGTTGAAAGCAAGTGATTTGTTTTTGTTCTGCTGAGAGAGGAGTAACCAAGATCGATGTCAACAGACGTCTAAACAAACAAAATTTATATATAAAGCACATTTAAAAAGCAATATAAGATTGTGCCAAAGTGCTGTACAGTAATAATCTAATAAAATAAAGTAAAAATAAATAACCACAAATAACAGCAACATTAATGTTAAAATATATGAGGAAAAGAAATAAAATGTAAAAAATAATTGCAAGTGAGTCAAAGTAGGTTTTAAGATGAGATTTTAAAATGTCAGTGTTATTTGATGTCCTGATGCTGAGTGAATGGTCAGTCCAAAGTTTTGGATCCAAAGATACAATATGGCAGTGTAATGAGGAGCAAGTAGGAAAATGACTAACATGACTGGTTTAGTTTGTATTGTCACTGTATCTGTGTAATCTTACTCATTCTTATAAAACAGAGGGAAGCACAGTACTGTACGTAAAAGTGAGCTGTTGCGCTAATGTAACCCTCCTCGTCAAGTACTTTGAGTGGTGTGTGGTATGTGTGCTGTCTGTGCTTCCTCGCATCACACTTCCTGTCTCTGTCTCCGAGTGTGTGTCTGTATGTGTGTAGAGGGGTGACCTTTAGGCCTCAAACTCGCTCCACAATCACGTCTGCATTCTTTCTCTCTTTCCCACTGTCCCTTTGGCCCATTAGTCTATTTTAATCTCCCACAGTAGCAGTATTAATTCTTCTCTTATTTACTCTCTTCTTTCTTGTTATCCTCTTCCCTTCCTGTCCTTGCCCTTCTCCTGCTTCCTCCTCGGCTCTGTGCAGTTTCAGGACTCTAGTGAGGAGCACGGCTATCAGGCTGACAGTGACTCTGAGCTGCCTCCTCACATTGTGGCAAGTCTTTCTTTAACCCTCTAATTTTCCTCTGTTGAATATTCTTCTCTTTCTTGAGTTTCACATTCACTTTTTTAAACACTCTCTCTGCATGTGACCGGCCACTCTTCTCTTTCTACTTGTTTTCCTGTTGCTTGCTTAACTAACAGAGCTTGTTAGTTAGACTTCATCTTTCTGTGCCAGACTGAATCCAAAACAGGCCACAAATCAGAAATGAAAATAAAGAATTAAACAAATAAGGT
This sequence comes from Distichodus sexfasciatus, assembly GCA_032718565.1. Taxonomy (NCBI): domain Eukaryota; kingdom Metazoa; phylum Chordata; class Actinopteri; order Characiformes; family Distichodontidae; genus Distichodus; species Distichodus sexfasciatus. The sequence goes on along the minus strand of JAVGVS010000017.1, from coordinate 3,598,918 downwards.
GCAGTTGCAAAACCACAGAATAAGATAAGATAGTATAAATATATCTGTGTATGTTTGAAGTAAAGAATACATGCATACAGACAAGCAACGAAAGGTAAAATAAAGCTGTTGTAAAGCTACACAAATGCTTTTTAAGTGTTTTGAGTTGTTTCTTTAATTATTATAAAAAACATTGTAATCATCAGATCTAGTGGAATACAATTTAATGACTAGTGTAGACAAGGTGTAGAGTTTTATTATTTTATTAACAGCAGGCTCTTACAATTAAGCTTTCTTAATTGATGTATTGTCTATGTGGTTGAGTAGCAGGCCTTTAAGGACGTGAAAAGGGCGGCTCCCATGGACGAGGTTCCACTCTTCCCTGGGGAGAGCATTAAAACCTCGGGTGAGTTCTGCTCTGTGCTCTTTCTTACTGCACCAGTGTTCAGTTTGGCAGCTACTTTAGATTTAATCTAGGGCTTATTAGTTGTAGTTACATTTTAGCCATTTCTGTCCTTCTTGGTCTGTGTCCACCAAACGTGTGTTTTCCGCTGAGACTTCCACAGCGCTTTCTTGCAGCGTTCGTTGTTGCTAAGTTAGGAAAAGTGCCATCGGACACGTCCGCGTTCGTTCCTAATTCATTGTGTTTCTTCGAGATCGCTAGCTTAGCCAACAAGATGGAGAGAAATCGCATCTTAGCATTAGTGGCAGCATTTGAAATAGATTCTCACGTCTTCGAGAGGAGACTGGGTGCGAGAAATAAACCGTGCGAGTGAACAGCTGGGAGTGTTCCTCTGATTTATATGTCCCGCCCCTTCCTTGATTTTGATTGGCTAGCAAGTGACAGTGACGAGCGCAACGCTATTTTAAAAGTTTAGCGCTTAACTTAAAGCGCTTTGAGCGCTGCGACAAAAAACTTCTCCACCTGCGGTTTTTTTCGAGAAGGGTCTACCTGCGGACCTCCTCTGTGGGTAAGCTCCTCTGTCAGTACATCTCCTCTGAGGGAAAGGAAATGACGCACAAGGACAAAGAACCCTACCTAACCCTAACCATAACCATAACCGTAGTTATATTTATGACAACGATGCTTGGTTTAACAAATTTAAAGTGTTGCTATACATGGATGCTCTGTCAAACAAGATATCCAAAATGGTGAACATTATTTTAGTCATGGGAAAATACCATATACATAAGAATAAATGGAAAAACAGCAAGCCTAACATAATCTATTTTAAAAATGAAGTTAAACAATATAAAACATCTCTAAAAGTGCTATCGGAAAATAACCAGTCTATAAATGAGCTGTATGAAACATTGTCTGAGTCCCTTGCTCTTTGAGTTACAGTCCAGTGTATCAGTCACGCGTGAAGCATTATGTTGAGATGTCAACCCCTGTAAATATTACTTGTATTTTTTTTTCTTTTTTATCTTAGTTTACTTATTTTATTGTCATGTTGTAATTGTTGCAAGGTTCTAAATGTAAGCATTTTTTTGTTTCCTCAAACAAGTTCCTTTGAAATTGATGTAATTCTAAATTCTGAAATAAAAATTTTGGGGGAAAAAAAGTAGTTATATTTATGACGTCATTTCCTTTCCCTAAGAGGAGACGTACTGACAGAGGAGATTCACCCACAGAGGAGGTCTGCAGCCAGACTTTCTTGTTTTTTCTGTTGAAGGCGTTTAGCGCTATGAACTCTGAAGCTCATAGGATTAGTTTTGAAAAGGGGTGCTCCCAGCGCAAAAAAACGTGTTTGGTGGAAACGCCAGTTTTAGTGGAAGAAAAGTAGTTTCATTCTAGTCACATTAAGCCAACCCTTAAAACAAATTGATTTTTTTGTTCTCAACATAAAAAAAAATGCTTACAGGCTATTGACTCATGCACATAATTGGCATTATAATTTGACACTGATCACTGCTTAGTAACATTGACTAGCAAACTTTATATGCTTATAAGCTGGGCTTAACATTTCATTTTGTATTCACCTAACTTATGTCGTAAAGAGCAGTGTGTTGCGCCTTCAAATTGCCTTTTCAGGTTACGCCACTCCAACTTCATTGAATACAGTGCATATTGTGTTCCATTCAGTTACATAAATAATGTGTGTTAGAGGTCGACGGATATTGTTTTTTCAGGCCGATATTGATACCGATTATTGCTAGTTGACTGGGCCGATAACAGATATTTGGAACCGATATGCAAAAAAGATAATCTTTGTCTTCTTCTCGGAGCTTCACGCTGCACTCGTGCGGTGTGAGTGACAACAAGACTTCAGCGTTGATTGGCTACCACTCATGTGACATATAGCCAATCAGAGACTGTTGTGGACGGGACATTAAATGAGGCAGTGAGTCGAGAGCAAACGGCACAGAGAAAAGAGACGGCAGTGGAGCCACAGTGGCGCACCTTGTAATTACATAATATTGCTGATAGTTAAACACCTATACTGATAATTGTTGAAATGCCTAATAACAGCCTCTGATAATCGACCTGGCCGATAATCATTCGACCCTTAATGTGTGTCCGTAAATCTATCTTTTCCGCCCAAGCGATCCTGTTTGCATTGACACGTTCATTCTTCATATTTTATCACTCGGTTGTGTGTATAGGGCAACATAATCTGTATGGCTGGGATTCAATCTACACAGCTCCGTCAACTAATATAACCAGTGACGGCTACATTGCTCTAAAACTGAATTTAGAACTGATGTTGTTTATTAACACTGCTTCACTGTACTATTTGATGTTCTGTCATGACAACACCTTCTCTCTGGTTTCTCTTTCATACTCAGTTAAAGATGTGATGTACATATGTCCCTTCACCGGCGCTGTGACGGGAACGCTGACCGTCACAGACTACAAACTCTACTTCAGCAGCCTAGAGAGGGTGAGTTAGTGTAATTGCAATGTAATTACAGAAAAATGTGGGGTAAAGTGTATTAGGGTAAGATTTGACTTTTGTTTTCAACAGGACCCTCCATTCATTCTGGATGTGAACCTCGGGGCGATCAGCCGACTGGAGACCATAAGTGTTCAGAGTCACGGGGAGAACACGCGCGGCATGGAGATCGTCTGCAAAGTGAGAGAGTAGTCCTTACTACCTTAAATCTGTAGTGAAAGATTCATTTAAAATCAATCAACACTGACTTTCAGATCCCTGTTTTGACATAGCACTGCCCATGTTGTTGTTTCGATTGTTTTTCAATTTCTGTTAATATTTTCCCCAGTGTGTGTTGGTGTAATGTCCCCTTAAAACACGCATCTTCACTTATCTCCCCCACTTCCAATCTACACATTACATCTGTGTGTTTTCTTCAGTTATTTTAAAATCACAAAGACATGCACTCTTTCATTAGACCAAATAACCCAGCTATAATGGTTTACAGTATTTACATATTTACAGTACTAACCAGTGTCAGAGGATTATGAAGACAACAAACAAATAAATCAACTGTATTGTGTTTGCCAATTATTATTAATAATTGGCAAACACGTTATCGGAACCGCCTAATCCCAACCGTACTTATCCCGGGAACTTGCGCAAGGCGGGGACCAACCCTGGACACACACACTCATACAATCACACTCTCACTCACACCTTATGGGCCAATTTATTCATCACTTAACCTAGAGTACATGCTTTTTGACTGTGGGAGTAAACTGGAGCACTCGGAGTAAACCCACACAAACACGGGGAGAGCATGCAAACTCCACACAGAAAGGCCCCACGGGTGACCCAGGAATCGAACCCAGGACCTTCTCGCTATGAGGCGGCAGCGCTAACCATTGCGTCACCGTGCCACCCGCAATTATTATTAGTTTATCTTAATGTGTTATTGGTTTGCCTTTTTTATTCTGGTTGGACTATGCTAGGGGGTGCGGCATGGCAAGACAAATGAAAAACATTGAAAATGAGCTAAAAGTGCAACCCCCAGGCAATATCTAATAAATGTAGATAATAAGGAATAGCAAAGATCTACCTTTGCTTTAATACAGCATTTATCAGACACTTTTATTCAGAGCAACTTACTTTTCCTAGTTGCAGGGAAGGTGTCCCTGCACTTAAGGGTCACGCTCAGATGCAACTGTTTCTTTTCCAGGTTCAGATTTTAGTTTCATTTCAACCCCAATATTCTGGTCACGAACACAAAACTTGCCTGACTACTGTGAAATCAGTGCAAATTTGAGATCTTTAAACACACACACTCTCTCTCTCTCCCTCTGTGTGTGTGTTTCAGGACATCAGGAGCCCTCGGTTCGCCTATAAGATGGAAGAGCAAACGAACCTGGAAATTGTGGAGACTCTCACCAAGTATGCCTTCCCACTGTCCAATGACCTGGTGAGTGTAACCCACGCATAGCTCAGCACAGGCCTGCAGAGTGAAACTGATCTCAGATTTGGGAAGCCGTGACTCATGTGTTTCCAATCTCGTTTTCAGCCCCTGTTTGCTTTCCAGTATAAGGAGCAGTTTCCAGTTGACGGGCGGAAGGTTTATGACCCAGTGGCGGAGTACAAGAGACAGGTGTGAGGTGTTGTACAGCTTTCCAAATATACTGTTGGGTCATACTGTATATATATTTAAATGTCTTAAACAGGAGTGACGATGCATTATGAAAGTGAGTGATTATTAGTCGTGAACACACCACGGTGCACCACAACCAAATGTAACCTCTGCATTTGACCCATCCGTGAAGGAGAAGTGGGCAGCTGACATGGGCAGCATCCCGGGGAGCAGTGCTTGGGGATGGCACCTTGCTCATGAGTACCTCAGTGGCACCTTTACTATCGCTGTCTTTTAAATAAAAATAAGTTGCAATGAAAATGTCTTATGTCTTGTCCTCATGTGTAGGGCCTTCCTAATGAAAGCTGGACCATCAGCAAGATAAACAGCAGTTACGAGGTTTGTGACACATATCCTGCGCTGCTGGTCATCCCAACCAGCATCAAGGATGACGAACTCAGGAGAGTGGCCTCGTTCCGAGCCAGGCACCGCATACCGGTCAGTGTGTGTGTGTGTGCGCGTTTCCTCGCCCATTAATAATTTCCTCTTTCTGAGACCTGTGATGCAGGCCTTCCTGTTTTGTGTCAGTATCACCAAAATGAGTTTAACTGCTATGCTCCTTTTTATTCATCCTTTGCCTGTTAATTTGCTGATCTGTAAACCTTTAGTGAGATTGAAATTTTGTTTTTCATCCAGTGTATAGCTTGCTTCACAGTCGCTAGTTAACTACAGTGTTGGAGAAGCTACTTTTCAACAGGAGCTTTTCAAACTGCAAGCTTCTTCTGGTTCAAAGTAGCTAAACTTCAGCCAATCTGCTGTTTTAATATTGTAGTTAGCTACACTTCAAGCTACAGAGAAAAAGTCGCGTATAATAGGTATTCAGTGTTGGGGAGTAACGGAATACATGTACCGGCGTAACGTATTTAGAATACAAAATATGAGTAACTGTATTCCGTTACAGTTACCGTTTAAATAGGTGATAATTAGAATACAGTTACTTTGTTGAAATAAATGGATTACACGGCGGTCTTTTCCTGTTTCATATGTGAGGCTATCCCCTCTCTCCACGCATTGCCGGAAACCCAAACAAAACACGCAGTAAGAGGCTCTAATGTAAGCGTCCTGTTAATGTTGGTGGCGTCAGTTACACAATGGACCCGGATCCAGCACAACAGAGCCAGCAGTGCCCGGGCAGGAATGCATTACTTACTCAGAAATTACGTGTTTGCTCCTTTACAGTAAATATATTGTCTATTCAGGGAGATTTGGGCTTAACAGCCAATTGGTAGAGAAAAACAAACGAGAATTTGCAGGATGTGATTGCTACATTCATGTAGTTGTAAAAAGCATGACAATATTTTAAGTAATCCAAAGTATTCAGAATACGTTACTCACATTGAGTAACTTAACGGAATACGTTACAAACTACATTTTGGGGCATGTATTCTGTAATCTGTAGTGGAATACATTTTAAAAGTAGCCTTCCCAACACTGTAGGTATTTCAGGGCCACAGATTCTTGCTTCCATCTTGGCCAAGGTGGGCGCCATCCTCTGACTCAGTCTTGCAGCTGCCAAGTGCATATTGATGCATGAATGTGGACCCTGTGGGCCCTGTAGTCTGTCAGAGGCCACTGCTGCCAGTTCCACACCAATCAGAATCCTGCTACCACTTTTTAAAACTAGCTTTTCTATTTATAAGCTACTGAAAAAGTAGTTAAATTAGAAGCGTTACTGCTAGTTAGTAATTAGCTACTCCCCTACACTGGTTACCTAGCTGGTTTGGTGTGTAGTGATGTCTTTATGAAGCAGCATGTTTCCACCTGCTCTCTGTCAGGTCCTCTCATGGATCCACCCCGAGAGCCAGGCCACTATCGTGCGCTGCAGCCAGCCCCTGGTAGGCCCCTCGGACCGCCGCTGCAAAGAGGACGAACGTTATCTGCAGACCATCATGGACGCCAACGCTCAGTCGCACAAGCTCACCATATTTGACGCAAGGCAGAGCAGCGTTGCAGACACTAATAAGGTGAAGAAGGAGATGAGCCGAGATTGTTTTTGAACAAATACAGGATATGTATTTAGCAGGATTCATTTGTAGGAATCTAGTGTTTTAGTGCTATGGTCAGGGTATACAAAGAGACCACTGTACTCATAACATAAATATTGTTCGATTTAAGATATTTATTTACTGTTGCAGTATTAAATTTGCACCAAATTTTCGTGCTTACATCTGTCGATACCAGTGGCGATAAATGAGGAAGTCCGAGTCGAGAGCGAGCGCAGAATTGACAAGATATTTTGCTCGCCAAAATTCCAGGCAGGCAGAGTTAAGCTCGTAAAGACAAGAGATTTTGCTCACGAACGTTCCGCTCAGAATTTTGCCGCAAAATAAGGCTTTACATTTTAAGACAGAAGGCCTTATGCAGAGCCATACGTAGAGGTGCAGAAGTCTCTTTTTTTTCCTCACAGTTCCTCACCTTCTTCCTCCATCTCTTCCCTTGTGTCCTCACTGTCTTATCATTTCCTCTCTTCTCCTCTCCAGGCTAAAGATGGTGGCTATGAGAGTGAGAATTTCTATCCCAATGTGGAGCTGAATTTTCTGGAAATCCCCAACATCCACGTGATGAGAGAGTCTTTACGCAAGCTGAAAGAGGTGGTGTACCCCACTATAGACGAGCTGCGATGGCACTCTGCTGTAGATTCCACTCACTGGCTGGAGTACATAAGGGTAAATCACACACACACACACACATACGCCTCTTACCAACTTTCCTGTTGTTTTAGAAGACACACTCTTAATGGTAACCAGTGATAATAATCAGTTGATGATAAAATATCGTCAATGTGGAATTTTAGTGTGTCATTTGTAACTGCAGTGCAGTAGCGGAAAGGCTAGGTGACAGTATTGTGTCCTTTGTTTGCCTTGACTGCATTCTTTACTACTGAAAAACATAGGAATGATGCTGACATTTTTCAAGAGCATACGCAAATATCACAACTCAGTGAACAATTTTTCAGTTATGTTCAAGATTCAAGATTCTTTATTTGTCACTTTTAGTTATACATGTACAACATGCAGTGAAATGTATGTCTTTGACTGTGCAACCATAGAAAAAAGTTTTAAAAAGTAAAATAAGGAACAAGGAAGTTCAAAAGATAAGATGAAAATATGAAAAAAATATGAATATGTGTGTGTATATATATATATATATTAGGGGTGTGTAAAAAATCTAATCAAATCGCGATTCTATAGATGGCGCAAAAAATCTGCCCAGATAGACCTTGTTCACGTGAGCATGACGGAAATGCAGTCAGTATTTGTACATATGCATTACATTTAGTAAACTACATTTGATTGTGTGAATTTTTTATTTTATTTTTATTTTATTTTTATTTTTTAAATATGCCATAGTCAAATGGGGAAAAGTAATTCAAAACAGCAATCTGGAAACTAATTCATATACTGTGTGTAAATTTGAATTGTTTATGAATCGTTAATCGCTTATGAATCATGATACATGATACATACATATGTGTATGTGTGTGTATATATGTATGTATGTACTGTATGTATATATAGTCCCGATCAAAAGTTTAAGACCACTTGAAAAATGGCAAAAAATCATATTTTGCATGGTTGCATCTTAACAAGGTTCCAAATAGAGCTTCAACATGCAACGAGAAGAAATGGGAGTGAGACAAAACATTTTTTTTGAGCATGCAGTTTATTGAAAATAACGCTTAAACTGAAACAGGCTGTTTTACAGCTGATCAACAGTTTAGGACCACATGCCTTTAAAAGGCCAAATCTGTGCAAAAATGTGGATTCATTGTCATTTTCTGTCAGGTAGTCACACTGTCATAACGTTCTGATGGCAAAGGCCATCAGATAAGCTTTTTTTGATAAGCTGATTTGACTAATCAGCTTATCAAAAAAATGACAAATTAGTAAACTACCAAACTAATTATTTTTCATTACAGCCCAACTAAATGGATCTTTACCAGCAATCATATGCTGTAACTTACTTTCAGACTATGGAGATAAATAACGTGCCTTACTTTTCCAGCTAACGGCTGTTGTTTTTGTGTTTTCGGGCAGCTGTTGCTAGCGGGCGCGGTGCGTATAGCAGATAAAGTGGAGTCCAGTAAGAGCTCGGTGGTGGTGCACTGCAGTGACGGCTGGGACCGCACAGCTCAGCTCACCTCTCTGGCCATGCTGATGCTGGACTCCTACTACCGCACGCTCAGAGGCTTCCAGGTGCTGCTGGAGAAGGAGTGGATCAGCTTCGGACACAAGTTTGCCTCGGTCAGTACCAGCAACACGCTTTGTGTGTACGTGTATGTGGTTATGTCTGCGTAGGTTCTGGTCATCCAGCACTTGGTAATCTTGAGAGCTTGAATCGAGGACTACTGGACTGCTTTTAAGGTTTTAGAAGACATTTCACTGAAAGACAGTGATTTAGAATGAGAAGGGAAACATCTTCAAGAACCTTAACAGAAGTCCCGAAGTCCTCAATTCAAGCTGTCAAGAATATGTGATACTGTGTGTGTGTGTGTAGGTTCTTGTGTTAACGTCCATTTCTGTATATATTCCACAGCGTGTTGGTCACGGGGACGAGAATCATGCCAACTCGGAACGCTCGCCTCTCTTTGTGCAGTTTATAGACTGTGTGTGGCAGATGATGAGACAGGTGAGCTGTAAGATGTGCAGTATAATACTGCTGTTGATCAGATATAATTCTTCGTTCTTTGACTCTGTGTGGAAGCCCAGTCCCTTTACCAGTCTGGTACTTAAACCCTCCGATCAACTCCCTAAACATTACGGTACCAACTGCCACTAAATGTCATTTTTAAAATAAATTACTGACCAATTATTTTGACGTTTTTTTAAATTAGGGGGGCGGCACGGTGGTGCAGTGGTTAGCGCTGCCGCCTCACAGCGAGAAGGTCCTGGGTCGGCCATAGGGCCTTTCTCTGTGGAGGTTGCATGCTCTCTCCGTTTTCGTGTGGGTTTCCTGCAGTCAAAAGCATGCAATATTGGTTAATTGGTGACTCTAAATTGGCCCCGTAAGGTGCGAGTGTAATTGTGTGCGTGTCCTGCGGTATGTTGGTGCCTGTCCAGGGTTGGTCCCCGCCTTGCGCCCATAGTTCCCAGGATAGGCTCTAGTTCCTCCGTGACCCCAGTTGGGATTAAGCGGCTCGGATAATGAATGAATGAATGGATTTTCTTGGAGACCACAAGGGGGCAACACCTATAGGGCCTGTATAGTCTTTTTCATTAATGAGATTAATAACAGACTTCATGTCGCCGTATTTTCAATATATAAGAAAACAAATGTACATATATTTAGAGTTTGCTGAAATCATTAGCTGTTTTTAGCTCATTTTGATGTCATGGAGAAAAGTTCTAACTAAACATTGTAATTCTTTTTCCCAGTTCCCTTCTGCATTTGAGTTCAACGAGCTCTTTCTCATCACCATCCTGGACCATCTCTACAGCTGCCTGTTTGGTACCTTCCTCTACAACAGTGAGCAGGAGAGAGTGGAAAAGGCACGCTGCACTTTAACACATGAGGTTTCATTAAATGTGCTGTTGATGAATCTAATGTTATGATTCGCGTTTCGTTTCCTTCTCCATCTTTTTCCTCGTTGTCCATTCGCAGGAGGTGCAGGGCAAGACGATGTCCTTGTGGTCGTACATTAACAGCCAGCCGGAGGACTTCACCAACCCCTTCTACATGGAGTATGAGAACCACGTGCTGTATCCTCTGGCCAGCTTGAGGCACCTGGAGCTCTGGCTCGGCTACTATGTCCGCTGGAATCCTCGCATGAGGCCACAGGTCAGCCGACTACAAACTGCTACACTGGGTCCATATGCCTGAATTTACAGCCATCTTTTACTACAAGCACCAGTGTCCAACCACCATGTTATATTAGGATGATAGCTACCATGCGTGTTATTAAAGATCATTAATATTAGTATTAAGAGTTGACCAATATGTTTTTAAGGTCAACACTGATTATTACTAATCAAAGAGAATGATAACTGATATTTTGAACCAGTATATCAAGTTGCCATAATTTGGACAAAAACACAAATACTTCACCACACCTTGATTTAGAAAACTTTAAGTATTTAGATTCTCAGTATGTTTTCCAATTGTTATTATACTGTTTTTAAAATTTCCACTTTTATTTGAACTGTTAGCACTTGTTTTATAATATTTTTTTTACGTTTGTTTGTATAATTTATAATGACACGGGGGCAATTGGTAGTATAATGGTTAGGGAGTTGACTATGTGATAAAAATGTCGCTGGTTCAAGTTCCAGACCGGCAATGGTACCACAGAGGTACTCATGAGCAAGGTACCATATATATGACAAACATTTAAATCCTCAACACAAAGTTACTGGTGTTATTCATAACGCTACAGGACCTGTAGGACTGGTTTGTTGCTCATGGATTAAGCCTAGTCTTGGTACTAGTCATTGTAGTACCGATGGAGATTTACCATTCAAACTTAAAGCTAGTCTAGGACTAGGCTTAATCCTTGACTGGGAAACTGGCCTATAAACTGGTCTGTGATCGGAGGGTCAGCAGTTCAAGATCCAGAGTGATAAAGGTACTTCTTAGGTACTCATGAGGTAAGGTACTGCGCTGCTCCCCGGGTGCTGCTAAAAAAAAAAAAAAAAAAAGGCTGCTCAATGCTCCTTCACAGATGGGTCAAATACAGAGGTCATGTTTCGTTGGGGTGCGCTGTGTGCTGTGCTGTGTTCACAATGACAATCACTCACTTAAGTGTTCATTCACCAGCAGAGTAAACGCTTCTTGCTTCTGTTACTGCAGCGTTGAACTTGCAGTCACAGAGACATGGCATTTAACACACTACGCATTCCCCTCTCTCTCAGCCACATCTACTGTAAATAGCTTGTCTGTGCTCCAGGTTTTAAAGCTGTGATGTAACCTTGCGTCTGCTACTGTGAGACACAGATGTAATTATGCCAGTAAAACTCAACAGTACTTGCCATGTTCAGTCTGACTCTGCTGGGACTCTCACGTGTCTGCAGCTTTAAATCTGCTTTCAGTATTCACATATTAAAATCACTGCAAAACCTGTTTTAACATTATGTCCTTGTTAAGGGGCTATTTCACCACAACACACCACCAACACACTCTTCTAAATGATTTTCTGGAAAATTGTAAATGATGACAGGCTGATAACACACACTCATCTTCTGTTCCCGAAATATAGGCTGTGCTCCGGTTAGCCGCCCTGTCTGCTCTCTTTTAATAAACTCTGACGGAATGTGGTTTAGTTCCCTCATGGCTAATATCAGGACTATTTTTCTGCTAGGGATGCACGATCATATCGTAATCGGATGATAATTGCTTCTTTTTTTTTAAGTCATCGCCATCAGACTGATGCTTAGATTCACCCGATATTTTCAGACGTTATTTTATGACGTATTTGTTGTATGTTGGAAAGGTAGCGCTTGTGCCAGGCATGTCCAGAGTCTGAGGTGGGATTTTATACAGCGCACGCCTCCTGTCTTCAATTCTGAGTGCGCAGTGGAACGTTGGCGAACAAAATCTTATCTTTACACACTCAGCTCTGGTTGCAAACACGAAAAAGTTGCGTGTTTTCCTCAATTAGCAAATGTGAGCTTGCACATGGGTTGTGTCCTGAGCCGCGTACTGCCGCACTTAATTATGGTAGCTGAGGAGCTCTTATCATACTTTTCTATGCGGTGGTATGCATCTCAGGTAGTAGCCGGGGGTGTAGCTTAACTAGGGAGTGCACATGGAGTGTCTCACGCGCCCTATTTGACTATTTGTACACCGCAAAGGAAAAGTGTCTTTTTTTTTTAAAGTTGGGCACTAAGCTGGAAATGTTCCATTCTGCTTTCACGCTCGATGTGTTAGAAATGTCAAAGTTATGGCACTATATTTGTGCCAAAATTCTGAGGGTGAAGTGGAATATTGGCGAGCAAAATATCTCGTCAGCTCTGACTTCCTCATTTATCAGCAGATGTAAGCATGAAAATATCGGATATCGGCATCGGCCCGTAATTCCCTTATCGTGCATCCCTATTCCTTAGTCTTACCACACGTGTTGCTGTCAAATGACTGAAGTTTTAAAATTCTGTTGTGTGTATAGATGCCTGTACATCAAAACTTGAAGGAGCTGCTGTTTTTGCGTGCCGAGCTGCAGAAGAAAGTGGAGGAGCTACAGAGAGAAGTGTCTTCATCACGCTCTATTTCTTCATCTTCAGAACACGCATCTTCACCCTCACATGGCGGTACACCCCTACACACCACAGTCTAAACGTGCACACACACACACACATACACACACACACAAAGAAGCACTTACTCTGTAACACACACTCAGGCAAGGGCATTAAGCGCATGAGCACATAAAATGAAGACATTCCTAAACATTCCTCTTTTACTTCTTTCATTCCTGAAAAATCAGTTGAAGTTCATAAGTACCCTCTTCCTAAACTATGCTCACGTTTACTCAGCCTCACGTTAGTCACATTTTTAGACCCTGTTTTTAAATATAGAAATGTATTAATATATTTGCAGGTAGATTCACTATTCCGTCTGCTGGTTTATACTTGTGCCAATTCCTACTTCTCATTTAGATATTTTCTTTCATCATTTGTGCCATTTTAGATTGTGGTTATTCCTTTCATATATAGCTCTTTAAAGGGAATTCTTTCCGCTAATATTTTCATATTTTGTTATTTTTACATTCATGACATTGAGCAAAATTCTCTTTTCCTACTTGACAGGGATTTTCCCTGGTGCTGTTTTATCTGTTTTTTGTTGTTTGTCTTTACACTGTAATGTAACAGTTATGTCAGTATTTTACATGATTTTGAGATGGGATGTTGGAATGGAGTTTCACATCTTATGTAGATTGCTGGTGAAAACGGAATGTATTTTAAACAGCTAAATGTGACTGATTTGTATTGCTTTGTACTAGGCCATTCTTACTTTTTTCTTTTTATTCTGATTGTAGACATGTTTTTATAAGTCAGTTGTATGGAAATACGTAAGTGTTACATATTTAAAACTACCTGTAATGCACTATTTACTGTGAATCATCGGTGCAGTGCTTCATTTCTTTGTTTATATTGCGTCATGTTTCATTTATACCCATAATTAATGTTTGTCTTTTTGCTTTTCTTAAAAGACTGCCCACCGTCACTATTTTTATATAAAGGAAAGGCTGTAGAATTACATTAATTTAATCTACAATTACCTGAAGTCTGGATTTCTGAAACGTAACATGTAATTGAGGCCTGATTATCATTGTGTTTACGTGATGCAACTTTGGTGTTACTTAGTTGCCAAAATTAGTCTCAGAACTCCAGTGCAAAGCAAATGTGAATCCAACTGTCAGCCAAACGTTGATCTGCCTCTGCTGTGAAATGACAAACTCTTGCCAGCTTCACCACCTTTGCACCTTTTACCTGCACCTTTACTTTAGTACATGTGTATTTTTGTGACTATATTTTTATGCTCGTTCACTGTATTTGAGTTCACTGTTTTTTATACAATGTTAAAGGAGCTATATGGAAGATTGTGGCCAAAACTGGAACTGCAGTCAAATTCAAATTACTGTAGTGCATTGTTTCCCCTCCCGCATCTAGTGTCTAATGTTAGGTTTGGTATTGCCATAATTAGCGTGCTAATGTTTGCACTGTTATCACACTGTCTCAGCGTAACACGATGCTAAGGTTAGCCATCACAAATCACAGATTCGATGACTCACCTGCACATGGGCTACAAAGTATGATCCCACATGAATAACATTGTTCAACTGTTGAAAATATTTGAAATATTCATCTCTACCTCACTATTGAGTGGTGACCCTGGCTATCCAACTGTGGCTATATCTTAGTGTCCAGTAGAAAATTAGCCACTTCGACATCCGTCTTCAATTTCTTTCAAATGCGTCTCCTATGCTGATTAAGTTTCTGCTTTGGTCAAGATGTTTTTGAGCGAGGCCTTTTAGTTTTAGTAACGTCAGGTATTTGTAATCCAGAATGCTTGTAGCTGCAGCTCTGTGGTAACTGGCAACCTGGATGCTGAAATGCTGCCGACTTCGTGATTGGCTGATAGCGGTGGTTGGCGCTACAGGACGAAACACAAAACCAAAACAAACATGATTTGCAGCTGTAAATTACATTTTAAAATGTGAATATTCTAGTTGTACTAATTTTGTCAGTGAGATCAGTATTTCAAATGAACATGATTTCTTAATCTCTGGTGACATATTAGGTTCATTTTATAATTACTTGCCATAAATTTCTTACATATTGCTCCTTTAAATGATCCTTGATGTTTGAGTTTTAAAATTTAGTCATATATAGTCCTAGATACATTTAACAGTAGCTGAGAATTAGAAGTCGAGCAGTATTGGTTTTTCAGGGCCGATAAACAATATTTGGAACTGATATGCAAAAAAAAAAAAAATCTGTGTCAAAATTTGAATGTGAGGAGCCACACTCGCACACCTTGTAATTACTTAAAATCAGTGATGGTCAAAATTAAACACTGATACCGATAATCGGCAAAATGTCTAATATCGGCCCTCAATAATCGGTCAACAAAAACAAGGTTTTTAAAACCTGACATTCCTGTGGAAAAAATAATAAAGACAAAAGTGGCAATTTTTGTTTTTCCATTTATTTTTTTCATTGTATTTTTCCAGTTTACTCTCTTTCGTTATTTGCCAGTGAGATCAAGAGAACAGACCTGTAGTGCTAAAAACAAGCAGAACCTTGACGCTCAAGATTGTCTGTAGATCTTACACTTACAACTTCTGGCCTCACACGTGTGTGTGTGTGTGTGTCTGCACAAAAGTCTGGACTTGAGGGCACAGGCACTGGTGATAACAGTGGGAGTCCAAACAGAAGAGCTTTCTTCAGGCCCAACTTAAAAGACTGTGCAGAGAAGCATAAAAGTCCTACTGTACGTCAGTACTATTTGATCTGTGGCGTCGCAGGTGTAACACAGACACAGTGGTGTCACTGGCAGTGCAAATCCGAAGCATATCAGGAAATTATCCCCCTTAAGAAACTCGCCCAAATTTCACAAGTCAACCCCGTAAGCAAGAAAAACGTCAATATCTACAGCTAGATAACCAAAGCATGCATCTGTGTTTCCACCCTTGTTTGAAGAGCGTTGCAATTCCTGTTGAAAAGACACCAGAGAGCCCAGAATCCCTGCTAGAAAATAAAACCTCCAGCACACAAGCTATGGAATTCATTTCCCTTGTTTCATATGTAGAGCCACATGATAGCAATGAATGTCTGGATCTATCAGAAAGGGGGATTGGTTGTTACCAAATAAGGACCAAATTGTTTCTTACAAAAAGTCTTAAGTAACTGATCAAGGCATTCGTGAATTCTGTCTGAACAGATACCAGACATTAAGTCGCAGCACGTACAAAGTGACAATTTCAACTCCTCTCATCATCTTTCGTCTTTGGTGTTCTGCGTTTTTGCCGGAGGTAGCACCAAAGATGCTACAGTATAGTGTTTTTTTATCTAACAAACGAAATTGCAGCAAGCAGAGTTACATTCGAGGGTCTTTCTGTACGTTAGTAATTACAGATGAGAAATTGAACCCTTGTTAGGACATGCCTGTGTCAATGTAGTGCTAAAGGAGGAGGAGCGGGCCAAAAGCCAGTGGTTGATGTTGCGTTCTGTTCAGTCCATGTTTGTACAACTCACCAGAGACATTATTAGGTACACATGTTCAGCTGCTCATTAATGCAAATATTGAACAGGCCAATCGCAAGACGGCAAATACATGCATTTAGCCACGTAGACCTGGTTAAAACGGCCTGCTAACGTTCAAACCGAGCATCGGAATGGAGGAAGAAAAGTGATGCAAGACACTTTCAAGTGGTATTGTTTGTTGGTTTCAAATGGGCTGATCTGAGTAGTTTAACCTTTAAAAACAAATTAAACTATGAGCTAGGGCTGGGTGATATGGCCTAAAAATAATATTGATATATTAAGCTATATCTCGATATATTTTCTTTCTCGGAGAGAACTACGTTTCCCACAATCCCCCGCGCATGACTCGGAGCCGTGTCACAATACGCGTCAGGAATTAACACTGAAAATATCAAGTAAACAGCTGTATTGTTAGTAGAACACTGGTTGTTGTCATTTATCAGCTAAAATATGAGTTTCGTCTGAAATAAAGGGAAAGATTTGACTGAACTGGAGCTTTTTTGCGAGTGAGTGCTGGAGCTCCACATGAGAGTCGCGAGCGCCCACACAGCGCGTTTACATCGCGAAGAATGTTATTTCTGCGGCTTCACGCATTTCCTTCTTGTTTTTGTGCAGAGAATAACAGAAGCGGTGCCGTTTTTCTTCGAAACGAAGTCGTCCGCTTCCGTCTCCAACTAATGTCTCTGAAATCTCTCTGCACTCTCGCTTCCCTCCACTTCAAAACGGCTGTTCCGATTGAAGCGGGGAGTGAGCTGCCTGCTTTGAAAGGGCAGAGAAACCAGACGCGAACGTGACGTACATGCTGTCTGTTTAACGTTAACGTGAGGATTTGTACTCGATTTACTACATGGAACAAGCCGAGATATAACAAGTACATAGATCCCGAAACCTAACTGTCAGCGGGTGCAAGTTGGTGTTTGACATTGTCAACTTTTTTTTTTTAATTTATATTCTCTCTAGATCTCGTTGGTGCCAGAGGAGAATGTCTAACTAGTTTGAAACAATAGAAAGGCAAGAGTATCTCAAATAAACATTCCTTAACAAGGAATGATTCCATCACTTTTTTTCTCCTTTTAATCTATGCCACAGCTACTGATGACGTTTCTGAAGCCAAAAAAGGGGAACCCAGCCCAGATCTAGTAATATGTACCCAATAAAGTGGCCGGTGAGTGCATATGAATCGCGTGAAGGTAAAACTCTATTTTGTTGTTTGTTATGTGAGAGCGTAATATCCTACCAAGAGCCCAACCACAAACTCCTGGTGTGATCACATTCAACCAAAGCAGCCACTTAAAGCTGGTGTCGTTACTGCGTTCCCCTGTTGCATTAGTGCTGCTGTATTGTCCCCCGCGCGCAGGGTGTAAGGCATAGGAAGGGAAGCACCAGCAGTAAAGTGGCTAACGACATTAGAGAAGGTGCGTCGGAAACGAGCGTGACCAAAAAGGAGGTGACGGGTGAAAACGCTGGGAAATCTCAGGTGAATTTAGGCTGTGCTCCTGTTTTATTTCTTTTTTGCCTCTCTCAATGTGCAACTCGCCGTTCTCCAAAGCTGGTCCTTTTAATTAAGATCTCGAGTCGAAGAAGACCACGACTGAACTAAAAAGTCTCCTCAATCACAACTAAGCGGAGCAAGCAAGTGGCCAACCGACACTCCCAATTGGAACACAGCCAAAAATTCGGTAAGGCAACAGCAAAACTGAAGGGGGCAACAGGTTAAAAAGACAAAAAGCTAAGAGTCAAACACTACTGGTTAGTAAGACGGCTAAGTTAAGACAGTCCCATTCTATTAAAGCAGTGGGACAAATATTTTAGTATGTATACTGCTACAAGTGTGTATATAAGGATACACTGACACTATTGGAGTACAAACTTGAATGCACGCAATACATCATTTACAAGCACAACATTGTTAAAAATCCCCAAAAGGCAAATCCCTTGATAAGGAGTAGAAAATGTAATATGCTACAGTACTGTCCTAACATGTAACAACGACATCAGGTTCTACATCACCCATGTGTTAGGCCTACTTCATACCTATAGGCATCTTCACATTAAATTAACTTGTTCCTCAGAATGAAGGACTGCTACCATTTGTGTACAGACAAATCACACATACATACACACAAACAAAGCAAGTCATCAAAATGAGTCAACAACACTTCCTTCATCAGCAAAACCACTTTTCCACACAAATAATCCCCATTTCCAGTTGTCACTTCATTTAAAGCAAATTAAACTGTGAGCAGCTGTAGGTTGGTGTTTGACATTAAGTCAGTTATTTATTTATACTTCCTCTAGAAACTAGTCAAGATTCTAATCACGAAACCCGATAAACACAACAATCACTTCACATCGCTCTGGAAAAGCAAATATATACAGACCATGTCAAATGTTCTAAAATGTCAAAAAATGGAAAGCATTAAAAAGGTTCTACATCTTGTTAACAAACAGCTTATTTTAAAAAAAGAAAAAAAAAACCAAACACCCAGATCAATAACCGTCCTGTAAAGCTCTTCTTATGGAAGTTGATTTTCCAAGAGTTTTTGACCTTTAGATCTTTATGTTTACCCTGAATATTCAACTTCACATTTCTGACATTTGGTCTGATGATATAATCTGGTTATCAACAGGGGCAGGTGTGACATGTTTGTGTCTTAACACACACACAAACACGCCCCGAGAAAAGACTATTCTCTTGAAATCTCAACTTCACATACCAAACTTCATTTTGTGCAGAATTTCACCCATCAAACAAATGAGATTGTAAACAGTCATATAGCGGTGATAAAGGCAAGTAGTCAAAGAAAAGATCTATACAGAAAGCTTGATAAGTGAGAAAGCTGAATGGTTACTTTTAAAAAGACAGGAAAGCAGGTGCATGCTGGGAGAGGTGGCTTTTCCCCCCAGCGTGAGGGTGAATGCATGTGGCATTGTGCCCTCTTCAAGGCTGGAACAAGAACACGTTACACAGCGTTGTCTTCTGCGGGAGGCTCCGCATTAGGGGGCTGCAGGAGAGTCTGTTGAACTGTAGGGGAGAGGAGCAATAAACCTAATCTGTATAAGAAATACATAACATATAAAAGAGAAATGGAAAGAATACTGATCATGGCTTTCTGTTATCTGAGTAATGAGACAGTGTGCCAGAAGGACCATTTTAGGGTTTAAGAGACAGTTCACATATATGGCAGCGCTTCTGGACTTTATACCGAGGGACTTTTTCTAATTTCATAACTAATTAGGCGTCCAAGCACCAAGTGGTTATGGAACCCTCTTGTAATTGTTCTGTTTCTTTATTACTATTATTATTTTTTCCTATAAAATGGATTGTGCAGCTTGAATCCTAAGTTGTAGAAAGCTGAAATTTTCAGGGTAAGTAGGAATGGTGTGCATCTCATCACCAAAAAGCATAGTGATCGACCTATAGTTGGCACTGTGGCAAAGGAAAACACATTTTGACTTCTAGGTGGCACTAAAACGCTACATAAATTTATGTGATGGCATAACTATAGAGCTTTTATAATGAACATGAAATTATAGAAAACCACCCAATTCCTATATGAACACTGTTAGAGGTTAGTTTCTTTATAAACACAACTAACTGAGGCTGTCATAGCAAAAAAGTCACAAATCACATTCTGCTAAAGAGATGTCCCATAACACACATCTCTGCTCCACTTCCTGCACCAGCTGTATGGATTGATGTCCTCGGACATTTTCAAAACGCAGTTTCTACTACATTTCCCGTATTAGAACACTTTTGGAATCACGGGACATATTCGGTCCTCCAGAATGTCACCAGAACGCCATTAAAATGCAATAGCGACATTTCCTTTGGTCATAATCGCCTGTGTGGACGCTCTGATTCAGTCCGAGCTCACCTGACGCCACAAACACCAGAAGAACGCCTGATGCAGATGCCCGTTTAGATGGGGCCTAAATGGAGCAACTTGGGATTAACCTCCTAATGGTGACAGCACTATTTTTTTTAGGCTAACCCGGGATTCGAACCCACAGTCTTTCGTTAACTCAGCATCATTACCGTCTCACATCACAAATTCTAAAGAGCCTCCGTTATTGAATAAAATTTCAGTACCTTGAGGTTCCTGGGCCACAACTGCTTCTGGATTGTCAGCCTTCACCATGTCAGCATTCAAACTCTCTGTAGACACAAGAACGTGGCAATGAGCTTCACCAAGAGCCAGCAGTGAACGGGCTGATGTCTGTGTAGTTTCGCATGATCCTTACGCTGTATGCTGAAGCAGAACTTCTTCTTCTGGTAGGAGATGTAGCTGCTGACTGCACCAACCAGGGCCATGGCAACGGCGCTTACGATGCCAGCAATGGTGCCGGTTTCTGCCATGGTGTCTAAATGGGGCCGTGTGGAACATACTTGAATCAATGAACTGCACGTTTTAACCGACACCAGATATAAAGCATACACAGTTGCATTTTCTCCTCAATCATTAATATTTCTGTAACCTATAGTATTTGCTTACAGAGGATAAAAACTACACAAACAGGGATAAATATAGAAATCACCTATGTATTTTAACCTCTGCTGTCGCTAAAGCAAGAAAGTGTAAATGCAAATCTCACCATAATCACCGTCATCAGCATTGTCAACGTCAGTACTCGCAGCCCCTCGCCCACCTGAAAAAAACACACAAACATTCAGGTCACTCAAAAAGCTGCCGTTACACTCTGAGAGGTTATTACTAGGAGCGTGCAAAAAAGCTAATCCAATCACGATTCTTTCTCTGTCGATTCAAAATTGATTCATGCATTCCAAAAAATCGATTCATAACCCTAACTTACATTCGATTCAGTATGATTTTTTTGTTGATCTGCCATAATCAAATGGGAAAATAACTCAGCAATACTCAGTAACAGAAATCTGGGAACAAATTCATCTCTGTAGTGAATCATGAATCGTTCATGAATTGTGAATTGATTTTTAATTGAATAGTGAGCCCAAGAAACAGAATCGAATCTTGAGATTTTCTGAATCGTGCACTCCTAGGTATTACTGTCAGGAGTTAACAGTAAATAAACTGCATATTCTACCTTTGCCTTTGTCAGGTTTATAGGAGCCATCATCTGCCACATCCAACAGGTCAGAATCTGAGAATTGACCTACAAGGTAAGAACAAAGCCTTTAATCACCCAGGCTTAACATACACCAAACACCTCAATACTGAGGCGTCTTTATAGAGATCAATCCTTAGGAGGGGGAAAGGAAAAATAAGCAAAACAAAAAAATATCCATAAGGGAACTGCCAGAAGGTGCATCAGAACTACAGTAGATCCCAGAAAGTCAGCTGTTTACCAGATGCAGTAAAATACACACCAAGTAAAACTAAGGATAAGGTGGTCAAAGCGAAACAACCATGCAGAAATATCAATTAAGAGCCGCACACGAGCAGGACTTGGCAAGACTTGATTTGTTAGGTCACGCTGGGTAACGACTGTGATGCTTTAATGTGATGCCTTAATCCTTTAATTCTGCAGGGCAGAAAAGCCAGAGGTCGTGAAAGAAAGAGAAAATTCAGTCCCATGCCAGAGTTTAGTCCAGTGCTGGGCTTTCTTACCACCGGTTCCACCTCTGTTATTGGGTTTGCCATCACCTTGTCCACCTCCTCCATGGCCTTTATCTGACAGGAAGATGAGATAGCACATTGTGCCCCACTAACCATCACTTGCATCCTCACCAGTTTATCCCTCCTGCGGTTGTGTGGTTTTGTAAGACACTAAAATCTAGGGGTGTTGACATTAATCACATAATCAATGCACCGCGATGCGACGTGGACGATTCTGCATCGATTGAACGGCAGACCATAATCAGTTATAACGCAGGTTTTCAACCGGCAGTACGCTAGTGGTCCGCGCCGGCATTGCAGGTGGTCTGTGACGCGTAATCCACTTTCACTACTGAAATTAGTTTCCCTTTTTCATTTTTCAAAACATCTCCAGTAGATTTGGGCATCTTTATGAAAAATGAAATTAAAGCAAATATCTATAATGTAATACTGCATAGTCTGACTGGTAGTGCCTGGGACAGAAGCAGTTGAAAACCCCTGAATTATATCATGACGTTGCTTGGTGATTGTCTGGCTACGGCATAAAAATTCAAGTGAATAAGAACATCCTGGGAGCAACTATGGCTGCCCAATCTGCGTGCAATGTGAAGTAATGTAGAAAAATTGTTGGCATGCACTGTGATGCATCGAGATATGGTATCGAAACAAATTGTTGACCTAATAATCGTAATCAAAACGAATCGTGAGACCAGTGAAGGTTCACACCTCTACTAAAATCACCTGCTAAATGAAAGAGGCTTTAGAAGCTTATTTTTAGCAGCAGCAGCAGCCTTCCAAACAGATTAAATGCCATCATGAAGTAAATGAAAAAGGGAAAACAGAGCACTCTTTGATTTTGGTTCAGCCCAATTGTGCAAATGTGAGATCATACCCCAGTTTTAGAGTCCAGATAGTCCAGCAGGAAACAAGGTAAAAAACCTACTAGCCTATATATTCTGTAGAGCCACAAATTCTAATCCTTCCGAGGAGAAGTGAGGTTACAGTGCGAAAAATGCATTTTTATTGCACAGAAATTCTGAATGCATTAGGATTCTTTCGTAAACTGACAATTTTGTTCTGGTGTTTGACAGAGTTTTATTTCTCTCAATCAAGGACATATTTGCATATTCAAATATGGAAAATCTTGTTGGTTTTCAGAGATTATTATACATGGATGAGCAGATTATGCAAAAATTCTAACAGCAACTGGACAGGAGATGGTATAGAAATACTAACCTCCTTTTCCAGTGTTTTTCCCCTTTCCTCCGATGTCATTGTTGGGATCCAAAGCATCACTAAGATCGAAGTCGGAGGGATCTGTGCAGTAAATAGTTAAGTGTTATACAATGTGCACATTTGTGCGTACTCTTTTACAAAAGAAAGTGGGATGAGGACATACAACAACATTACTGTCGCTACAAGACCTAGTCTAAACAAACTGCTGCTGTTTATTGCTATATAAGCAATAACGTAAAACACTGCATTTTATTTTATATTTTTAATTAGAATTATACAGGATGCAGTGCTGATGACATGCAAATCACCACACAACCAAAAATGAGAACGGGTGACACGATGACACAGTCTAAATATCATATTCTAATAACGCTTGCAGCCTTGATGCACAATGTTGTTATCCTCAGTCCTCCATCTGATCAAAGATGGCCTTCAGTAACATCACTGACTGTACTTGTGGTTTATGTCCACAAGGCTGCTCATAATGGAAAAGGACAGCTTCAGAACACAGAGACAATGGGGTTGGAGTGTTTTCCCCTCACATTTCTGGAGGAGGTGAATGAGACACATTTAAAGGTTCAGACTAAAGTTAAACGGTAAATTCAAAGCCTTTAAGAAATCAGTGCTGAGGACGCCATACGAGATAAACGACAACACCGATTACTTTGCTTTGAATCTACCTTTTCATAAGTCAGACAGTGAAGGCGACACAAAGGCGGGGAGGGCGGGTGTAAGGCTGGCATACACCGTGCGATTGGAGCCCAATTGTAGGACGATTTATGACTTCACAAACATATTTTATGTGGGATCTGGGAAGATTCTAGTAACTCAATACCTTCTGATTTCACCGACTGAAAAATAAAGGGCTTTTTAAGGAGAGTTCAGCTGTTGTTTTTGGATGTTTTTGTCAGAACTGATGAGTCCAAAAGCAAGATATAGCCAACTGTAATGCAGAAATATAGTGTAACGTCACATCACAGTCTGGCCTCACCCAGACTTTTTTAAAAACTGCCTTGTAACTTGGTGTCTCTGCAACACTAGGGGTGGGAATTGATACATTTTATCAATATCAATGCCATTGTCAATTCTGTCTATCAATCCAATCCCTTATCAATTCTCTTATCGATTCCTGAGTAGGAATTTTGAGTGCGAAAAAAGTGATTCTACACAGTCTTCTGCACCAAAAGCCACCATTTTATTTTTCCCAAAATGACGTCTGCATAAGACTGTGAACATGAACACATTCATATTCAAATTAAGAGTTTTTATTATGCAGAGACATTCTATGGCTTAATACTATGAAGAAAAATAAGGTTAGTGGCAGGTGGAAACACTTCTTTATCCATTTTGGAATCCATCTGGATAAAGAATAAAATTATTTGATAAACAAGAAATTTTTCTATTCTATTTATTTTTTACTCTCTTAAAAAGGAAAAAATATTTTCAGATTGTTGTAAAAGAAGAAATACTGGAGTTTTGACCATTTTTGAGCCCTTGGACTGTTTTTGGCCTATAACTCGTTTTTGACTCATTTCTGGGAGAGAAGTACATTTTTGCCATGTAGGGCATTCCATATGAGGGCCGCGTCACAGAAGCACTGTGGACGCGCATCGGGAATAAATAAATATCAGCTGTACTTTGAGTAGAACGCTGGTTGTTTTTGTTATTTATCATCTAAAATATAAGTTTTGTCTGTAATAAATGTAATAAAATAAGATTTAATTGAACTGGGATGTTTTAGTGAATACTGGACTTCCCTGTGAGAGTTGTGTGCGCTAACAAACATAGCGCGTGTGTTTACATCATGAAAAAAAATTATGAGTCATGATTCCTCGTGGTTGAAGGTCAAGTCGCAGAGAGTGTGACATAATGTACCGTGAGAATGAGAGAAGCATTAAGAAGAATCGGTAATGTTGTTGGTGTACAAATCCGATGGAAATGATCGGTTGGAACCGATTCTATTTCAGAACCAGTTTTCGATCCCCACCCCTATGCAGAATTACTGAAGAGCAGTCAGTACAACTTTCATATTGTGTAGAACTGTGCAGGCACACATTATCCATTTACAAGCATCTCACCGCATGAACTCACGAGACACTGTGAAAATTGTATGATTTCACAAAGTGTTTGCCCGGCAGGAAAAATAATCTCATGTAGAGATTTTTGGAACATCGCACAGTGTGCACCAGGCCTTAGAAACACAGTACACACCAGCCTTGCGAGGGGGGGCAGAAGTTCTGGGGGTTCTGGCAGTCGTGCGGGGCAACAAAGCCTGTCGCACGGTGGGCCCAAAGAAATCTGAGCGAGTCTCTGTTGATAAAGGCTTGCATGTTAGTAAGGGAACGGACACACACACACACACACTTACTGACACACACAGCTACAAAGCTGGCTCAAGTAGGGATTAAGAAGAATATTAAGTAAAAAAGCAGAAATGCTGTTAGAATAAGCTTAAACATGCTAATGCGTTATAGCAACAGAAATGTTAAACATCCACCTCAAACACCACAACACGCCACAGTCACTCTCCCAAAACATAAAAACAAACTAGCTATTTTATACAGGGTTTTTAAAAAAATCCAATATGCGTTCTAGAGGTCGAACGATAGTGGTTTTTCAGGGCCAATATCAATACTCATTATTGCTAGTTAACGGGGCCGTTGACCAATATTTGAAAACGATATGCAAAAAAAATGTCAAAAATTTGACGCCAAGCTCAGCTGAAACTCTCCTCTCTTCCTTCTCAGAGCTGTATGCTGTGCTCGTGTGTGAGAGTGGTGTAAGTGAAAACAAGGCTTCAGCGTTGATTGGCTACTACTCGTGTGACATATAGCCAATCAGAAATTGTTGTGGGAGCAAGATTAAATGAAGCAGTGAGTTGAGAGCAAACGGGACAGAGAGAAGAGACACACCTTGTAATTACTTAATATTAGTGAAGGTCAAACTTAGACCCCGATACTGATAATCGGCAAAATGCCTAATAACAGCCCCCAATAATCGGCCTGACCTTTTTGTGCAGAACATAAGCTTGCTGGGTTTTCTTCAGTTGGTTAGCGTTATAATATACTATTTAAATAGCATATAGGCTCATGATGTAGACTACTTACTGACCAACTGATGCGGCTTAAACTTTAAATGTGTGTTAAACATACGACCTGTTAATCTGGAACATTTTGTTCACCAAATGTGCATTTCAGCAGCGTACATTCTTCCTTCATGGTGACTGCTACATCCTGTGATTCTAATGTCTACAACATTTTTCCTTCAGACCACTTACAGTCTTCATAAGTGAAAGACAGTAGCTGTTGAACATAGGAAGCTGTTGGTACAAAGGGACAATCCATCCATAGATTATAATAGTAAATGAAGACAGTGCTGCCGATGACTACTTAGAGCTCACTACCTTTTAGCCATTATTATCAACACTAACATATTTGGGTTCAGGTTTACTTTAAGCACCTTCCTATATGGCTGCATACCAAAGTTAGCACAGGCCAGGCTTAAAGAGAAGCATCTTACACCACATACTGTCAAACTGCATGAGGCAAAGGGAAAATGCTGCTTTATGTCCAGTGTTGGGGAGTAACAGAATACACGTACCGGCATTACGTATTTAGAATACAAAATATGAGTAACCGTCCTGTTAACGTTGGTGGCGTCAGTTACACAATGGACCCGGAGCCAGCACAACAGAGCCAGCAGTGCCCGGGCAGGAATGCATTTCTTACTCGGAAATTTCGTCTTTGCTCCTCAACAGTATATTGTCCATTCAGGGAGATTTGGGCTTAACAGCCAATTGGTAGAGAAAAACAAACGAGAATTTGCAGGATGTGATTGCTACATTCATGTAGTTGTAAAAAGCATGACAATATATTAAGTAATCCAAAGTATTCAGAATACGTTACTCACATTGAGTAACTTAACGGAATACATTACAAACTACATTTTGGGGCATGTATTCTGTAATCTGTAGTGGAATACATTTTAAAAGTAACCTTCCCAACACTTTTTATGTCTATGTGAAGCAATACTGAAGCAAATCTGGCTTAGCATAATGAAAGACCTGAATTGGGCTTGGGCTTTGGCTTGACAGGGTCTTTGGGCAGGACTGGAGGCTTAGGGGTGGGTTTGTCTTTCTCATCGTCCAACAAATCTGAGAGGTCAAAGTCTGTGGAGCAACACAGGTATCAGTTACAATAGTTATGTGCAACATACAGAACGTACATAAATTGTAGCACATAATAAGCTATATTTCAGAGAAACATAAACTACTAATGTTGCTGACACTAGAGTCCTCTAGCTCAGTGATAATATAGCAATATTTCTGGGGAACTCCACTCTGATAAATACATACAGTCTTTTGCTTCCAAATTCCGCTGGAATTTATTTTCAACACTATAAGTCAAAAATAAATAAAGTAATAAATCACCATTACAGTGCTGTTGTTAAAAGTGACAAGCGTCATGTACCTTTAATTTTTACTGTGTAACAGCGTTCATCGTTTCCTACATTTTTTCTAGGGGTGTGCAAAATAATCTACTTG
Organism: Distichodus sexfasciatus; assembly: GCA_032718565.1. NCBI lineage: Eukaryota > Metazoa > Chordata > Actinopteri > Characiformes > Distichodontidae > Distichodus > Distichodus sexfasciatus. The sequence continues at coordinate 3,571,325 of JAVGVS010000017.1, read as the reverse complement.
AATCAAATCAAATCATGATTCTTTCCCTGTTGATTCAAAATCGATTCATATTTATCAAATAATGTAATCGCACTAGTTTACTTTTTCATCGGCACGAGTTCAGCTCACCAGTCCTATAGATGGCGAAATGTGGAAATCTGCCCAGATAGACCTCCTTCGCATGAGCACGAAGGAAATGTAGTCAGTATGCGTATATGTGCATTACACTTAGTAAACTACATTTGATTTAGTGTGATTTCTTTGTTGATCTGCCACAGTCAAACTCAAAACAGCAATCTGGAAACACATTCTTCGACCGTGAGACTGCCACCCTTAACTCCTCTTTAATGTTCAGCTTTGATCTACAGTATATTTCATCTTAATTGTGGCCTCTACAGAAAAAACTTGCACAAAGATTGGCCTGGTCGTGCCTCCTCCATCCCCACCAAAAGCTCTAATAGCCCCCAACTTAGGAAACCACTGCTCTAACTGCCATTCCTGCTATGGGTTGATAATAAAATTTTCATAGGTGTGATACTGGACGTTAAAAATTTGTTAAAAGTTTTAATGAAAAGTATACCATTAGAAACAAGGGCTGTGTTCATTTTACAGCTACCTTCTATAAGGCAAAATATATATAATCCCACTATGATTCTTTTACAGCAAGTACACTAAAATGAAAGAACTAGTGAGATTAAAATAATACCTTTGCGCATTTACTCAACAATGTAGAAACTGTTGTAGAACTTAAAGTTCTTACCTCTCCCTGGTACGGCTCCTCCTGCTGACTCTTTTGGTTTAGGCTTAGGGGTAGCTGTGGAACACAAGACAATTTGTGACAGTGCTGCACATGCTGTACACTTCAACAGCAACAAATCTACTTTAGTCAAACTTATAAATAAAGACAAAAGTTTGGATGTCAGCTGCCTTTAGAAAACTTCCACTTACAAGGGGTGACATCATCAAAAGCATCAGCAAGGTTTAAGTCCTGACCCAGACCTGGAACACACAGAAAAATGCAGGATTACATTTTGATCTGTACACTTTTAACCCTATCATTATTTAGGATAGGAATAAAAATGCCATTATCTGCAAAAATGCAATTCTTTGACTTTTAAAATGCTCCAGTCCATGTTTTGGAAAAGTAGAGGAGAATTGGTGTTGCTTTCTTCAGGAAACAAAGACGAAAAATTCCACACCATTACAAACACATTCCAGTCTCTCTAGATATGAGTGACATCTCAGCTGGACATACAGAAGGACAAGAAATCCTTTTGTATTCAGATACTTGACTTTTCCCCCATGTGTCACGTTTCAACTGGTCACAAAGCTTGTGCTGTAAAATGGGATTTCTCTCCTACATGACTGATAAATAACAAAAGACATTTTCACATTTATTTGTGAATGGCAACAAACTCTAAAACGAGATGCTTCTCCTGGTTTCCTCTGTGCATGTTGTAATTTTGGAACTGTTTTCTCTCTTTATTGTGACACCCAATTCTAGAATGGCACCTAGAGCTCTTCTGAACAATTGGAACCTTTTCCAACATGTCTGTCTGTGTGTGTCAGTCCCCCTCCCCCTTCTTTCTCTATTTACTCTGTGCCCAGGCCTCTGCACTAGACGCCAGGATTAGTAACAGTCCTAAAAACACCAGGCAGCCTCTGCACCACTGCCAGACCAGATCAGCACAAACCTCCATGTCATATGACAAATCATGTGATGTTGGGGGTACGCCTTTTAGTCATAAACACCTGCATTGAGAGCGATTCATTACTGAAGTGAATATACTAGAGAAAGAATGTAATCAAGCTAATAAAAAATATTTTTGCAATTAATTTGTAGTCGAATACACAAAACTGCTCCTCATAGAGTACTTCCATATGTGACAAAATGTCAGAAAACAACAACTGTCCAGTATCTTTGCTTATAGGAAAAATGTTATGGTTCTGTAAGTTAACAGTGGACATGGCTCAGATCAGAAATTAAGATCTGGCAAGATTTTATTCAGATTTAGGGGAGAGTTTCGCATTCTACATCAGTAAAGCACAATTACATTAATCTGCCTCTCAATGTACAACAGATTTCAAGTGCTGCCCAGAATTTTGATTTTCCCATACATTTGTACGATCTGCTATTGCTGTTATGCAACAGAGCAGTAATAAAGTCACAGGAAATCTAAACTGCAAAAACAGACCTGAGACCAGCAAACACATTTGACAATAACACGCCCATGCATAAATAATGAATTATTCAGTACCAGAGCATTAAGCACATGGGCGCATGCATGGATCTAATGACATAGGCAACAGAGGGTGTGGCTGGAGGTTACGGAGGTTGAGCCGGTCAAAAGGCAGATATACAGCTGAGTTAGAATGGGCTCCTACTTCTCATTTAGTCTCATTTCAGAAGAGTCCACTCCTGCTGCATAACGATCCAACATCAATACCAGCGCTAGACTAATCAGAAATGTCACCCACACGAACGCAGCAGCATTTAAAAGTGGCACTGGACACCACTGCTTTGCCTGCAGAAAATGCAGGCAGGCAAGTTTTGGACCAGGTATTAAAAAACAAGAAGTGTATAGCACCACTGTCACCCCTTGCCCAAAAGCGATGGTATCACCCCATATTCCGCAGTCTCCAAAAACCCTCCACACCCAAACTGCACCTGGGCTCAGGCTGTGTTAGACACATGCTTTCTGCCTTCACACTGCCATATTCACCTGTATGGCATCAGACTGTGATCAAGACCAAACATTACATGAATCTATTTCTGACACAAGCACAGCAACATGACATCAACATTTGTGCCTGAATTAATTATATTTAGATTTTTTTAAATGAATGACAATGTCTTAATGTATTAACATGAAAGCAACATTAGTGGGAATCTTCTAAATTCATTTAACAAAGGTATTTCATCATTCCCCATAAATTTAACATTTTTTAAAATGATAATTTACTCATGAATAATGTTGCATAAAATCCTCCATTAATTCTTGGTGCAACTAATCAGTCAGCAGATCTAACCAACAAAAAGAAGGCATCAGTGGAAAGCCTTCAATGTAAAGAAGTCTTCACTGAATTCCGTGCAAGTAATTACAGCAAATAGTTTTCAATAGCATATTCAGCATCCAGACTGCAATATGGCACAATCATCCTCATCAATATGCTAGAATGTTAGACTATACTGCATGTCTGAAACGTGGAACCTGTATGGCACAAATATCCCTAAACACTGCTCTTAAAATAAAATAGGTGGTCGAATATACTACGCACAAAATATAGCATAGTATTACTTTTATCCAACGTTCAAATCAATGTAACCTGTTAGCTACGCCACCTTGCTATTAACCACAGACTAAACTCTACTCTAATATCGCGACGTTGCAATGTTTAATGTTAAACTCAAGGTTGACAAACAAACGGCAGGCATAAGTCACCGGATTTTACACATACAAAAGCGCCGGCAGGTCGAGAGAAAAAAAGGGGTGGGCTCGACATTGGGGCTTCAACAAAGAGGGGTGCAGCGCTTACCTCCGACCGCCAGCAGAGAAAGGATCAGCAAGAGCGTCCACGCCGAAATCGGCCGCATGGTTCAGCTCCAAAATATTGAGATTGAAGCGGCACTAACAGTGGAGACGTACAGGCCGAGAATAGCTCCCTTACGCTCCCTCTGGTGTAACGGTACCGTAAATATTCTCTGGATAGAGGCGATAAAGGGCCTGAAGCGACGAGCTTACACTCTTGCAGCGGCGTCTCGTTCTGCAGCGCGAGGCGGAGCCGCCGGAGAGTCTCGAGCTGAGAGAAGCGGGACACGTGACAGCGGCTCAGGGCGGATCCGCTTACTCCTGTCGATGCTGTCGAGACAAACGTGCAGCTAGTAACCTGTTCTCCTTTATTGTATATTTATTCACTCAGCACAATTGAAAATGAATGTCCTAAATATGTCTCACGCAGCATTTATCTCCCACCCTCAGTCGTGCCACTCTGACCGCGGATGCTGAGGTTAAAGCCCTGAAGTTGATGAAGTGTTAGCATCGTCGACAAATGTTCATCAAAGACAAAAACTGAGAGGATATGAATGAATTCAAACGTACATTTGAGAGGAGAAACCAAATATATTACCACTTTCGTTGACGAGACGATAGCGATAAAGCGATAATGTGCGTGTGGAGAGTGAAAGAGCGAATATTTGAGATTGTGAACACACCATAACACAGCGCACCACAACGAAATGGCACCCCTGCATTTAAAGACCTCCCTGTAGGAACTGTATGGGGAGCAGTGCTTGGGGACTCTTCAGACGACCAATGTCTATTTTGTTGTGAAAAGCTGTGTCTAAAGTGGAATACAACCCCGCTTTGTAAATACTATTATTGTTAAATTACGTGCATGCATTCACACTTAAAGCTATGTTGAGTCAGGTGTTGTATGATTTAGGGAGTCATACAACAATCCGATTACAACATGCCGATTAGGGATGTAAATAAGTAGTTTATTGATAAACTAGACAACAATTAAATGTCTGCCCATGCCACGATGTCTGTGACAATACGGTTTCAATTCGATTCAGTTTAACACATACACTTCCATTCATATCAAGTCATAAAAAGCAACTAAAATATCATTTGACATTGTTATTCATGCCCACAGTATGGCCCTGTGTTGTTGCACTTAATAAATGATGTGACGAAACCAGTCAGTATCTTCGCGTTTGCTTGGCGAGGGACTTTACCATGTCTGATTGGATCAATGTTATGGACTTGGTTATTATGATGTTCAGCCAAACCCTTTACTACTAAGTATAAAATGCTTTACAAATAACGTAGGTGCAAAATCAAAGGAAATATCAGTGGAAAATTACCACTCAGTATGCATTTGAAATGTACGGAAGAGGATTAGGGCAACTAAAAAAAAAAAAAAGGGTCATAGCTTATTCTGAGAATAAAGTCAAAATTCTGACTTCAATCTCACAATTCTGACTTTTATCTCACAATTCTGACTTTTTTCCTCACAATTCTGACTTTAATCTCACAATTCTGACTTTAATCTCACAATTAATCTCAAAAGAAAAAAGTCAGAATTGTGAGAAAAAAGTCAGAATTGTGAGCTTAAAGTCAGTTCTGCCACGTCACTGCACTTTGCATTGCCAGATTTTATTCACTTTAATAGCTCTGTCATTTGTCCCTTCTGTTGTGAGCATCAATCAATGGCCAGTGATTTAACAAGCAAAATAACAAATAGGAAATTTAAGAGATTAGAAAACAATCATGCACATGCCAAGGCGCTCTCTCTTTCTCTCTCTCTCTCTCTCTCTCTCTACCCCTTTCTCCTCAGTTCTGACAAAATTTCACCACAAACTTGACTTGATGGGCTCTTCTTATGTACTTACGTACTGTGGTCAGATTGCTCCCATAACGGCTCAATAGGATTGACATCCGGTGGCTGTACCGGCCACTCCATTATAGACAGATTACCAGATGTTTACTTCTTTTCTAAATATTCCTGTCATAGTTTGGAGGTGTGTTTTGGGTCAATGTCATGTTGTTGGACAAAGTTGGCAGCCGTGAAACATTGTCCACAGGGTGCAGCATGGTATTGCAAAATGGAGTGATAGCATTCCTTCTTCAAGGTCCCTTTCACTCAGTAGAAATCCCCCACTGTCACCTTCATCTTATATGTTTTTGTCATTGGTAAGTATTTATATAGTGTTTCTGTCTGTCTTACAGAAATATTTGAAATTAGCCAGAATTTATAAATCTATGGACTGTCATTTTCCTTGCTTTTTCTGAAATTGATGGGACAAAAATTTACTTATTAAAATATGGCCATTAACCACAAAATACTGACTGGCTAATATTCAAATTCAATTCAATTCAACATTTAATGTACAACAAGCAATAGTTCAAGATGAGTTGTTAGTTATTTAAAGAATATATGTATTTGTTATTGTTTTCCAGTATGACCTGATAAATGCAAATGCAAACCACAGTAGAAATACCCCTTGTTAGCAAAAGCCAATTCTTGTTCACTTACACCAGCAGGGGTTCTTTAAATGCTGCTATTACACTCAGTAGGAGGAGGGGCATGTTTTTGTTGGCATATTTAGCTAATGGTATGTGGACTTGAGTGATGTCAGTGGTTCACAGCCAGGGTGGTATAGAAGCAGCTAATCTAATTATGCTGCTGAAGTCTTTTGTATAGAGTGATTAGATTATCTCTATCCTCTTTTGGTCTTTGTTTTAGTCCTGTTGTCTGGTTGCTATGTTTGTGTTTAGGTGCTTCCAGATCACTTAATTGAGGATTAATTGATTAAGGACTTACATCGGAAACCTAAGAGGAGCTGAACGTCATTAATACTGATATCATAGGAATCTTTGTTTGTGTATTAAATTTATATAATTACAAATATGAATGTATAATTTATCATTTGTATGAAATATTTTCCATAAATGAGACATAATGATGTGTGATCTATTAGAACACTACTTTCTATCCTGGGCTGTTTATATTTAATTCTTGAAGATTCTGAAGTATTACAAATACAGTGAAACAAGGCTTAATTAAGTTTTTGATGATAATTTTTAACAAAGTATAAATGTAAATGTATATTAAAGATAACCATTCAGACATGAATACTCTAAGGTTTGGAGTGTTTTACATTGGTGTATATGGCGGGGAAGGTTGTTCTGAATCATTTTGTAGAGTTTGTAGAGGTTCTTTATGCAACACCTAGCTACGATAGAGCCTGTACACATGAAAATCTCTCACTGAGGCCATATGAAATGTAAAATCTATTTTGAGTTGCTCTTCGCCTGTGCACAACCAACCTGAGGAAATTATATACAACAATTTAATGAAATTAAATTTTGATTTATTTGATTTATTTGTATATAAAAGACCTAGTCCAGGCCCCTAATTCAGAAGTTTAGACAGAAAATGGGAAAATAGGAGAAATCTTGAGAGAAAACAATATTTAGATGGACTATCAAGTGTGCATAGAAGTGTATGGAACAAAATATTTTAGTGCTTTGATCATCATTTACAGTTCATGAGGTCAATCCAAGCTCTAAATGACAAGGACTCTGTGGAGGTTGTACTTTATACAAGTCCAGGTGAACAGTAATGTTGATCCTTACATAGTCCACTATTTCAATAACCTTCTTATTTCTTGTAAGCTTGAGATTTAAATGTTTTTTAAATATTTATTTTAAGATTGATGATGCCAGCCATCTAAGCTATTATTAATGTATTGTGTTCATAAAGTGAAAATGCAGTTGCTTACATTGCATTATAATTCTAAGTATTTATTACAGGAAACCTTGAACAGCAAACCTTTGGTCCAATAAAAATGTGGACGCGTTGTCCATCTAAAATCGCTAGATGGCAGAAGACATTGTTTTCCTCTCTCTCTTGTCACAAGACAAATATATGATGGCCAGCTTGTTACATAATAGCATCACAAGAATTGGATGAGATTTGCAAATTAGTGCATTGGCATGGGAAAAATAAATAATCCCTGCACGGCTGAAATGATTGTAAATTAGGTTAAGGTTCTCATAAATGGCCATTGTTCTTTGGAAAGGTTACTTGTTGAAATATCTTCACATCTGAGAGAGCATCTGTTTCTGGTAACTTTATTTTTGACAGTTACTCGGTGGAAAGAAGTAAACATTCCCATGCTTCAACTGAAACCATTCAGATTAATGATGGAGAGAATACACTAGAGGTGAATACGTTGGAGGCTCAAAACATTTAAGGCATTTAATGAAACGCAGGGTAAGTTTATTTATATAATATTGTTTTCATGCACAGAGGTCACTTAATGTGCTTTACAGAAACAAGTATGGAAAAAATTGAATAAAATAAAATAAAACAGAAATAAAAAGCATAAACAATACATAAAATTACATTCACTGCATTTAGAAGACACTTTTATGCAGAATGACTTACAGTTCCTAATTACAGGGACAGTCTCCATGTAGCAATGTGGGATTAAGGGATTTCCTCAGGGGCTCAATGGTGGTACTTCAGAGCTATATTTGAATTTATGCCCTCTTGGTCTGTATGCTGCCGCTGGGCCACTACCACCGCTGGATGAAGTATAAAGAACTATGTTAAACATGCAAAAGTAATGTGTAAATATTACATAAAATAAAACAGAAGAGGCGTAAAGAATGCAGTGGAGAACAGCACAGTCTGTAGCATCTTTTTAAAAACCAGCTACAAATAGTGAAGATCTGATCATGGGTGTTTGGTTCCAACATAGTGGCTCTGGTCACCATAATCTCTTGCAGATCGAATACATCTTCTAGGTTTATAATCATATATTGTTTTAGAGATTTATTTAGGGCCCTGACCATTAGAGTGACTTGAACACAATTCATTAAGGCTTTGAATTCAGTTCTGCGTCTAAATTGGAAAACCTACAGGAATTGTCGTGAAAACAAACAGTTTGAAAGGTCAGATGATAAATAAAAAGGCTAAAGTGCGAATTATTATCTTTATCCGAGTCTACACTGATCTGCTCGTTACACCCTCATCCTGAGAGAGATTATTAATTGGTAAAATCCCAAAGGTGGGGCGGGTAAACGGTGTGGGCGCACGATGACGCAAATGGTTCTCATTTACCGATTGGACAACAGCCGAGCCAATCATCCAAAGAGGGCGGGGCCCGAATCCTGTCAGAGAGGCCGTCGTACAGAGGTTTCCTTCTTGGGGCTGCGGGAACTACCCTGCGAAAGAGAACAAATCACTTTGGACAGCCGAGCCCTGAAAGACGGCGAGGGGCTGGGAAGGGTTTCATTCGAATTGTCAGCTAAAGCGCTTCCCTTTTACTGGTAACGAAAGGCCTTCGGAGATGGGCGACAAGGCTGGGACCAGGTAAGAGCGTTTTCGGGCAGGTTGCATGGTGAATTTCTGGCTAAGTTCCGGCTCGTTTTAAAGTCACTGAGCTGTGGCATTTTCCCTAGGAAATAAATAAGCAAGGAGGTCAAGGTCTGTCAATGAATGAGGGAAGAGAGCAAATGGAGGAAGGGGGCAATAAGAATTGAGTTTGTGCATATCATCAGCTGTGTGTGTGTGTGTGTGTGTGTGTGTCCGTAGTTCTGTCGTGATTATCAACACATCTCTCATACAACTGAAGCTCATGTTATCTACACTATTTTGGGTGGGGTTATGAACCAACAGCCTGAACCCTTAAGAGCAGGGAGATATAGTACTTTACGAAAAGATTTGTAAATAGATAATACTCCGGTTTGCAAACAGGCACGTCTGGACTTGCTCCATATACTCCCGGTTTCTGTGTTAAAGGGGCACGACCACCACTCCCGTTTGAGTAATTTTACACGTACATTCAAGACATTTAGAAGAATACATTTTGATTAAATTCCCTTGCCACGACTCTGAAAGCTGCTTTAAATTGGGTGGGGAAGGGGTTGACAGAGAGAGATGGACGAAGCGCTTTGACCCTCACATGAGTGACGTGTTGACCGGAAACTGTCGCATGTACCAAATGTACACATCTGCACATCTAGTTGAACAACATTGAAATTCGTACAGAATACCTAATCAACATACTATTATGGTTTGTCACAGACAAGGCTTGAGTAACTGACCAAAAAAAGTAAGAGGGTTTGGTGCCCCTTTAAAGTCGGCGTCGTGAAGTGATCTCTGTTTACTTCACTATCAAGCGCTGTTGATGCTGAAGTTGAGCAGGGCGGGAAACAACGTAAGAGCGTGTTACTGTACAATGAGTTAGTGTGTGTGTATGTGCGAATGTTTTTCCAAAAGAGAGCTGCAGGGATGTTTTGTGGGGGGAAAAAGTGAGGAAATGGAGGTTGCAACTCTAGCAACATGAAGACATGTTAGGCTTATTCACTTCCTCAACTTCTTTCCTTTTTTTAAAGGTTGTCAGTGTTTCCTGTGCTGTAAACGCTTAGGAACTCTCACGCGTGAGAGCGGTTTAATGAGCAACTTATTCTTCATTCTTACGTACGGAAACACGTCTGATGCTCCATTATAAGTGTTCTTGTATGTCAAACGATGTCCTAAAGCTTTATTTTACCGTGCTGCTCTAAGTAACTCTCTTTTTCGAGTAATGACGTCACGTTGACGTGGGGGACACAGTCTGCGCACAAGGCACACGTGATGCAGAGCACGGGCTACCGGGAGAGCGTTTATTGGGATCATTCGTGATGATCATTCAGCCTCATAATAGGAATGTATTATTTGTAGTTGCTGAAATGCTTATACATGCCTTAATTAAACCCCGCTTAGATGACTATAATGTCCTTGTGTTTGGCCTCCTATTTACACATTTAAAACTAGGAGCCAGCCTTACTCACATTTACATTTATGGCATTTAGCAGACGCTCTTATGCAGAGCGGCTTACGGCACTGCTGCATAGTCCACCTCTGTTCTTCATAGCTGTAAAGCTGGTCTTAAATCAACAGCTGCTGTTCAACCAAGTTACTGCCAGCTAAGTTACACACCGTAACAAAACCAGCCAAGAAACAGAAGTTAATGCACAGTCAACAAGAACAGATGCATGGAAACTAATGGGTAAGCGTCCCATTTTTTGTTAATAAAAATAAGTTAATGACAATTGCTTGTCAGTACACTGCTTATGTTGCCTCTTTTATTCAGTATATAAATCCTTCTTTATATCTCATGCCCTTGCTGCTTGTATACAAGACCTGATCTACATGCAATATCACTTGGTTTGAGAAAGATGCTATATGAATTATTATTATTATTATTATTATTATTATTCTTATTATATTATTATTATTATTATTATTATCTATTACTATTACTATTATTATTATTATTATTATTATTATTATTATTGTTGTTGTTGTTGTTGTTGTTGTTAGCAGTAATAATAGTGTGATCGTAGTAGCTATCTCCATATGGCACAAGTCATTAGTTTAAGCTTAGTTTAGCTATAGTTAAAGCTTAAGGCCTTTTAGAGAGTAACACAACAAAAATGAGCTGTGCAGAACTAACACGTTTTCCCTTATTGATTGACACAGATTAAAGGCACTACAAGGCCATGAAAGAGGCAAAATAGTGGAAGTGATGCCTGGTCATGCAAAGTAACTTTGAGGACTATTTAATATGTAATTTTACATCTTTTTAGGTCTTTAAAACATTTGGTCTCTGTTAAAGTTGTCCTTAGAGAGCTCAACTTGATTGATTTGCGATTTTTTGTGTTACTCTTACTCTCTTTCTTTCTCTATCTCTCGCTCTCTCCCCTTCTCCCTGTGGGCGCAGTACAGTGTGGGTGTAGTGTGCTGGGTTCTGTGCATCTGGCTTGTTTTCCAGGGTAGAATCATTGTGGGCTTCAGGAGGTTTAGGCGGCTTGCTACTCAAACATTCTAATCTTCTCACTTTATTCCTTTTTGCCGCAGCAGAATCATTTTCCCAGCTCAGTTGTAGCTGCCATTCTCAAGCTCTTTTGCCCTGCTTCAGTCCCATCTCTTCCACTCCTCATATATTTAAGCTGTCATGTAGAAGTTAATCTCTATTAATTAGACTAATCCTATACACATTGAGCCCTGCCTTGGAGATAACAGCTTGTGGCCTGTGGCTTGTGGCAGCATGGTCTTTAGATGAAGTTGGTAAAACAAAAGACATTTTATGAGGGTGCAATGATGCTAATTTTTTTACATTTTAATGTTATATATATAGTATAATAATAAATTGTTAAAATTCAAGTCCATCTACAAAACCTACAACAGTGACTGGTGCTTCTCCATATATCTGTGTTTGTTTAGAACCAAGTTTGGAATGGGGGTAAAAACCCTTTTTCAAACCCTTACGTTTTTACGTAGGATAGGAAAACAGCAGACACCAAGTTTCTGCTCATTTCTCAACTTTTAAGAATAAAAAGAAGTAAAGCCTGAAAGTGAGAGTGAAACTAATTTGCTCATATGTAAACAGTTTAATTCACTTTAAACCTTTTAATTTCATATGAAACTTTGCGTCATGTCAAGGGCAGAAAGGATTCAATAGGAAATTGTAAGTGCAGCAGGCTTCCATGTTACACAGCATCTCATTTCGTTTGCTACAATTGAGCAATTTCCAAGGTTCACTTCAGCATCACAGTTTTGTTAATGTTAAGTGAATAGCAAAGAATGCAAATTGATCTTATTGCTCAAGGAAACGTTCATGTTAATGTAAATTACACAATGCATTTTTATTTTGGCTCCATAATTACGTAAGAGAATTAGGCCTAGAGCTTACTTGGGGCTACTCAGTAGCCTAAATAGTAGTTACCCTCTTTTCTCCACATGTCCTAAAATCCTGTTATTCTGCTGCTGACTTTATGGCTATGCCTACCCTCTCCTGATGTTAAAAGGATGAACTGTAGCTTCATTTATGTCTGTTTTCTACTTTTGGATAGCTGTTTACATAAGGAAGTATAAGACCATATTGTAGTTGTTCCCTAAGCATTGCACAACTAAATTTGCTAAATTCTATCTAGATATTTCTGCCTTGCATTCTCTCTCTCTTTTTCTGGATGTAATTTCTCTCCCTCCATAGTAATCAACATGGTAGATGACCCAGCTGACCTCTGGCTGAACCTTCAGCACTTGTTACCATAGTAACTAGCTAGTCCACCACACATTCTTTCATTTTTAATCAGTTTGCTCCTTGGTTTGCTTAAATGTTTGTAATGATGTACCACACAAAAGAAGAATTCTATGGTATAGCATTTTTGACCCTGGGTTCTCTTTTTCACTTGTTCGACTTTGGATTAACTTTCCTCCAAAAGTCACAGTGGTCATTAAGACTTCTGACGTAAATATTTGACGACTCTCTCTTTTCTTATGCAAATAGCATTTCCAGGCATGTCTACAATTCATGTACACTTTCTTTTTATGTGCAACAAAAGCCAAACACTGATGAATATGATCCCTGGGAAGCTAGTTATTTGAAAGAACACATTGTAATAAACTTTGAATATTATAGTCATATTTCCTAGCCAATGGAAAAGTTATTGGCCTGTGTTTAATGCCCGAAAGATCACTGTCATTGGTAAAGTTTTGCATGAACATTTACATTATTGTTGACAACATTATTGGAAACAACAGTGGAATTTTACACACTATCTATGTAGCCCCCCCCATTCTCAAATGCCCTTTGTATTAGTGATGATCAAGCACCTGAGGAACCATTTCTACAAAAGTAGTGTTTCTGCCTGTTGCTGGGCCTTAAGCTATGAATGACAGTGCTCGTTAGATACGTAGGTACCCTGGCATAGTATCCCTGCTCCGGTCAGTGTAGAGGGTATTTTAGCTAATTACAGGCATCTGCTAGGTTTAATGGATAGAGCTGAGCCATTATCTTTCTCCTCCTAGTGCCTTGAGCTGTTTTATGACGTCGTGTGGGCAGTGTTTGGGGGAAAAAACAGCAGCTGTTGGTTTTATGGGCTCTAGGAGATGCACGTCTTACTCTTCGTCCTTATAGGGAAATTGGTGTGTGTATGTGTGTGTCAGTTTGGTTTTGTTTTTTGTAGCGGAAGACAAATAAGAAGTAAAATGGCTTCACTTTACATGGGTGATATGGCAGCCTTGACATATGTAATAGTTTCTTACTGGTATTACTTAATAGTGAAGCTGCAGTCAAAGTAAGGCAACTAAAAACACTGATTCAGACTGTACTTCAGGGGAAGTGGAAGTGTAGAGTTCGACTACAAATCTGTACCTAATTCCTACCTAAACATGTAGACAGACTGAACCAGACTAAATTGCGCTGATGTGATCTTGTGATATGGTAATCTGAGGAAAAACAGTCTCTATTCATGTTTATACTAAGTGGCAGGAGTCTTCGTGCAAGCTTAACAGGGTACTTGAAAGTGTGTGACATGAAATGTCTTTGTGACTTTGCTGCTGTGTAAAATATAGTAAAGCTGTCAGCTCCTGATATGGATTTCTGAGTTGAAACAGACACACATATTTTTGTCCGTCTAAAATCATTGTGTAACATGGACATTGTATACAAAAGAGAGGGAGTCAGACGACTTCCACACCAGCATTTTCTTTTACACACAAAACCTCTAACAGTTTTATTTATTAGTCCTGTAATTTCCTTAGTGATCTAACAAAGGACATATTTGCAATATTAAAGAGTTTCACAGTACAATAACTTTATACACAAGTGTATCCTTTAGCAGTGTTTCTCAGTTCTTGTCAGTTTATTAGCTAATCAACAGCCTTTTCATGAGGTTTCATTTGGTGCTTTAAAGTGGGGAAATGCTAGAATGTGCAACGTGGGACTGCTCTAGTTCCAGGATTGGCAAACGTCTTTCACTACTATAAGCAAAGTAAGCAAGGCTCACTAGATTGTGTGTTGAGTTTCTGGAGATGTGAAGATGGAGGGTTTTTGGCTTTAAAGCCTCCCTCCTTGTGCACTGTTGAAGCTGTACGGAGGAGGCGGTACGTTTACAAGCTTACTATGACCCTGCAGATTTTTTTCATCAGCCTAATGGCCAAGTTATTTCAGTATGAACTGGTCTATAAATTCATCCAAGGCTCTTTAGCACCTGTTTGCACAGGCACGGATTAGCACACTTCATTTAATGGACCATATTGCATTGCATTGCTGTAGTACTCCCAGCTCATACAGGACTCTGGCTGCCTTTCAGATGTTCAGTCTACTTTGAAGCATCATGAGTTCTTTTGGCAGTGTAGGGAGTCATAAGAATAGAAAGAATAGTGTCTGAAGTAATGTCTGAAGGTTAATTCTCACATTATGGAAAGCAGAAGCATACAAGATTTATTCTAGTAGAAATATTTGCACACAATGGGAAGCAGCCGTGGAAAAACCCATTTATCAGCATAGCACATCACTGACGTAAAAAAGAAGAAAAGGTTTTTCTAATCTGCAACAAGTTGAACTTGTATGCTTGTAGACGCGAAGATTCATGTCATGACTTCTATAAAGGCGGAAAAGCCGACTCTCACTGTTTTCCAGCATGCACTTCATTTAGTTATTGATGGACTGGACGGGCCAGATTTCATTACACTCTCACAAAGACAGTGTAGAGTCTTTTTCCCCCTACTGCAACCAGGTGAAAGGTCACGTTCAAGCAATGTGTAATCCAGTTGTGAAAAATGACAGATTTTCGAAAGATTTTGCACAGAATGGGATAAGATGTATAAAAACAGATCTTGATAGATAATCAAACAGTAATGGTGGACAAATATAGTACAACTGTATAGCCTAGATCATCTCTGACACCAGGCATGTGTATATGTGTGTGTCTTTAAGGTTGACATGTGATTACTACCAGAGATTCTCAGCATTTCCTTTTGCTGCATACTAATCCCAGACACACACTACAGGCTGTGACGTGGGCCGATTTTTAAAATAATGTCTAGATTGTATTAGAGTGTAACTATACGTATGTTATGCCCCGATCTTAGTGACTACAGGTCTTAGATTGTAGGCTGTAAAACTAGTTGCAGAATGTTTTGCTTTACCAACAATCCATTAGTTGATATCATTGTTAATATTTTAGCTGGATGTCAATTTAATCAAACTGTGATGTCTTGCTTTTATGTAGCCATATTATTCATTAGTTTCTTTATTTTTACAGAATTATATTCTTCCTTCATGATGTATTTTGATTTACATAAATCAATCAGTTTTACATGGCATTCTGCGGCTTTTACTAGCATATGGTGTCTTGATTCCAGTCATGAAATTTAATCATCTAATAATGTGATAATCATCTGACTATGACTTGCCCAGAACTCGGCCGTAGAGTCTGTGTTCCTTTTACACTACTTTTCTGCTCTGATGGTCTCTTCTAAACTGCTACAAACACTGCTGACTAGAATCGAAAAGTCGAATGGAAAATTCTGTTGCATAAAGCAGGCTTTAGACAATAGGATTTTATCTCACTCTCTCTATCTCTATCAATATCATTGTTTACTCTCTTGTATTCTGTCAGCCCTTCATGAATTCTATTTTTTTTCTCTACCTGGTGCTGTCTCAGCCAGTTTGTCATAGTCACTTCCTTTTTGCAATGCAGATTTGCATGCTCTCTCACTTTATTCTGCCTTTTCCCATATGCTTAAGCACAGTCAAGGCTGTCACATGCTTCTGCAAATTGGTTTATTTTTTGCAATGCATTAAAACATCAGCCATTTTTTGCTTTTATATTTCTCCAGTTTAAATGTTTATTTAAGTTAGCAAAAAAAAGGTTTTCTCTCTGTCTGTCTTGTCGGTCTCAGATGAGAGCACTTTCTTGTTCCTTTGCTGTTCCTGCATTAAAGCAGTCAGTTCATGAGCCTGTTTGTGTTTGCAGTGTAAAGGACTTCAGAGTGAAGGAGAGACACCATGTAGAACTATGAAAATAATACATTTTATGGTAGTACATTCTCCAATAAAAAATTTGCAATTAAAAAAAACCGTTGTATGTGACTCTTGATTAGTTTCCACTGCTGTTTATTACATTAATCAGTGCAGAATTGTTTTATGGGCATAATTCACATAGCAAAAGGCCTCTTTCAGCTCTTAAAATCCATTGTTCAAGAATCAAAATATGAGTAGAATGAATTTTTTCTGCACAGTTATCTTAGTATCACTTCTCAGTATCAGTTCTCCTGGAACTATTACTCCCACTGCCCTTTAAAAGCATTGTTTGTTTGTTTTTTGCATGAATTCAAATCTATTGAAGCGAATGGGTTCACGTACTTAGGTCGAGGTGCTGAAATGTTCTGAAATACTACCAGTTTAAAACAGTCACTGCAAAGCCGAGTAGGCCAGGCAGTTCTCTTGTTGATCAGGAGGAGGCTGGCCTTTTCCCTTTCATTCCGCTCCATGCATGTGGGCTTCATTAGTGAGCAACATGGTAAATCAAACTCATGCCAAAAACAGAGCTAAACATCTTCTCCTTTGAGAAAACTGAGCTTTTGAAGTCCTTTTTTTTCTTTCAGTTACAACTTCCAGTTCTGCTATAAGTGATTATTTATAAAGAGAGCTGTGCTGTGCTCTGGCGCTTGTGATAGTGTGGTTTTGGTTGGGTTTTTTTTCAGATGGCCTGGCACATTTTTTCACTAACTGAACCGTCTCCATAACTCTGCAGATCACATTGGCTGATCTGGCCGAGAATGTGTGTATAGAATATTGCCAGGACATCCATCACACAATCTGGGAGGAGTTTGGAGGAAGGATGGGGTGCACTAACACCAGCTTTAGTCAGTAGTTGTTAATCCCACATTATGCACCAAACACCCACTGTGCGCTTTCTAAAGAGAGATGGGTTGTCTTTTGTGTTGGCTGTGTTAAAGCCCAAACCTGTGTAGTGCATCAAAGGATTGAAAATCATTTTGTTAATCCCTAAATGTTGCAAGGGAATTTGTAGGTGCACTATGGTTGTAACATATGTTTTTACTAAGGTCTCATGTCTCAGCTGGACAACAGTTATTTGAAAAAAATAACTTTTCAAAGCTGTATGGGAAAGTGTGTGTGTGTCCACATATGTGTACATGTGTGCTGGTTATATCCGGCGATATGGAAAAACACAACGCCCCTACACCCATCTCATCACATTACACAAACACACACACACAGTTGCTCATCAGGCAACAGGAACACACACAGCCTCGCTGACGCAGGCTACATAGTCAGAAAGGCAACAAATACGTGAGCTACCCCCTTCGAGTTTGTACTGGTGGGGTGTGCACTGGAACTTTCCTCCTTTTCTCCACGAGCTCGCAGATCACTGTTTTTTCTTTTTTCTTTTTAAAATAATGATATTGTCCAAAAACTTTCCTGTCATTCTGAGTGACGTTTCTCTCAACAGTCAATTTGTCATCCTTGTGCCTTTCTGCCAACACTTTCTGGCTGCCATTCTTATTTATAAACATGTGTATTATGTCTGTACATGTGAGATATGGCAGACTCTTCCCTCTGGAGTATTTTTGGTACCCAAAGGTAGTGCTGGGATTAGCGTGCTTGTGTTGTTTGATGATAATGAAACAGCCTTATAACGTCAAGGGCTTAACTCCGTACCCACAACCCTCGCAATCTAATTACTGTGGTCCTGTGTTTAATACAGCATACCATTAATCGAGTGATGCAGGTGTTAGAGGTGACAACTTGTGTAAGCTTGCATTTGTCTGTTAATGTGCATGTATATGTGTGGGTACATGCATCGTTTCTTAATTCCTGTTACCCGTATGGAGTTAAGTGTTTTGACATATTCCAAGCCTGAATCCATATGAGAATCAGTTAACAGTTCTGGGCCTTGTCCCAACATGCTTTTAGGTTCTATTTGTTAGAGCTTTAGTAGTCTGGAATGCAAAACATGTATGCTAACCACTCCAAAATAGAGCAAATAATTTACACTGACTACATTGACTGTAAATATGATTTTGGTGGTTATAGACAAACTTTTAATTGTGCAATACCTTTACTCAGATTTCAAAAAATCCCTTTTAACTTGTTTCTTTTGGACTCCCTTGCATCTGTAACTTTAATCCTTAATTCCTAGTATGCAGGTTGAATATTCAATGTTTAATTGAATTCAGATTATATTAATGACCGTCATGACACACTTTCCTAAGATGTTGTTTTAATACTTCAGTTAAATGTTACATATTTAAACAAACTAACACAATGTATTAATTGGTTTCATTCTTATGACACAGTCCTACAACTTGGCCCTATTTTGACGTGTATTTCAGGTTTATCTACGGTTCAGTTCAATAAATTGTAATTTTATTTGTGACTCTGCACGGCAAAACCAGTCGCTTGTTGCAACGGAGGTTTCCGAGAAAAACGACGGTTTATGTTGCGTGGGGTAAAATTTTGGATTTTTTGCTTTTAGTGTTTTGAAACAGTGGAAGGTCTATACTGTACTGTTGTGAATAAATTTCGCTGCAAAACTTACCCTTTCCATCCTAAAAACGTGACTTTCTTGAGGTGAGGAATTCAATTCCAGCAGAATGTCAACGTTTCTGTTTTGACCGCTCTACTTCAATATTTACGGTAAATCCACTCGTTTACTAGCGTGAAGATATTTCTCCGGAATCCATCTTTGTCTCCCGAGTTCAGTTAACCTAACGCAGGTAGGCTATCCGTGTGGCTGTGAATGTAGGCTACCGTAAATGCAAACGTAGCCGCGACTGCACCATGCGTCTGTGAGTGCTACGTCGATAGTCAACTTCAAAGGCAGATTTCTCCGTTTCTCACTTGCCGTGACAGGAGAAACCCGACTCCTTTGAATGTTGATGTCTCAGTCATATGTCGTCCGATTCATTTGATATAGGTATCGTTTTGAAGGTTGATTTATGCCCTTTCATGAATCACCTTAATTTTGAAAATTTGTGACAAGCGACTGGTTTTGCCGTCAAAATGTTGAATGTTGTCAAGGTCCTTCAGGCTCTTGGGATGGGATTCTGGTGATGCAGGTCACTGCAGGGCTGGGGTTGGGTTAATCAAAAATGAATCAAAACCACCATTCAGGACCTCTTATGGACACAGTCTTGCTCATGAAGTTCTGTTAATGCTTAAAAACAAATCTGTTAATACTTTCCCCAGCTGTGTGTTCTTGTGCTATCATGTGTTGTCATTTCTGTGTTTCCTTCAGTTATTTTGTCATCACAAAGATATGTGCACTTTCATGAGAAAAAATATCCCAGCTTTTGGCATAGTTGAGCATATTCACAGTTCAAACCTTGTCAGTGAACTGTAGTTGTAATCCAATTAATTTTGTAGTTGTAGACGTAATCTAATTAATTTTCAATTAATCATGATATTGATCCATGATCATATCGCCCAGACCTACTGCAGGTCCAGAACAGTTACCATGATTAGTTTGTAGGAAGTTCTATCGATACTTGAAACTTCCTTATAGCACTCACAGCTCTACACTACCCCTGCTGAAACCATCATACATTTCTTTAATATTGGGTCTTAGCCTTTACAGCTAGGTAATGAATGCCAAAACTGTTCTTGGGCAAGCCACAGGCAAATGCAATCGAGCAGGAAACAAACCGAATTTGCACTGTGATCCTGCCGGTGACTGAGGCCATTTTTCCTCAATAAGAACACTGTATAATACATGAAAAAGGATTTTGAAATCCATGTGTTCTATTTTGTGAAGGTCATGGCAGAAGAACGTGGCTGAACTTTTTCAAGCAGTGAATATTTATCTTAAGGTTATGAGACACTTATGAAATGCTTTTCCACCAGTTTTGTTGTGTTTGCTGCTATGTTTATATGAAACAATTTTACCTGAAAGACACTGTGATAATGTTAAAAATCCTATTTAATGAGGTGGTGCATTGTGAGTAAACATGTTATTAAACTGATTACAAATGCTGAAATGACTACCACATGGTTTTTTCCACTTTCGGCATGTTGTGCACATGCTGAAAGATTCTTTTCAAGCGAATGTAGTGTGTGTATGGCGGTGATGCCACAGATGCTTTTAGCACGTCTCTCATGCATGATGCACAGATAATGTTTGTGGTGTGTATGTGCATGCATGTGCATGTTTCACTTAAGCCTGTAAAGGTCTGGGAGGTTTTATGGATTTGTGTGTTTGTTGTGTGCTAGTCACCTGAGTAATGCTCATTTTGGATGCATGTGCATGAGGGAATTATACTATATACACTTTACTGCTTGCTCACACATATACAATAAGAACAGGAAACGAGTGGGCACAGAGGAGGAAGTGTGACCAGTGTGTGATTAGCCAAGAACTCACTCTGCTGCACTCCTCCTTCCTCTCTCTCTCTCTCTCTCTCTCTCCCTGCCCCCCCTCGCCATCCTTCTCTCATTCAATCTGCCTTTTGTCCTTCTCCCTCTCTCATCTTCTCTTTGACCTGTGCTTTGCATAAACTCTTCCTATGTTTGTTTTCCTCCCCCATTGCATTCATTTGCAATTTTGCTCATGGTTCTTGTGTCACTCTCTCACAGGCTTTTACCACATTTCATCATGTTTTCTTACACACACATATTTTACTTCATGAAATTATCTCAGCTTATGAAATTATCTGAGCTTTTTACTTGTTTTTTTTTTCTCCACATACAACCCCAAACCCCATATGAACTGGTGTGAGTTTATTTTTCAGTTATGTGATGCTATGACTTCAGCATTAGATTAAATTTTCTGCCTCCTTTAGCTCCGCTGAACTAATCTTTTATCTTCAAGCCTTATGATTCTTTGGATTACTGTAACCGTTTGAATCAGTGTGCCTTTTATATTGCTTATTGAGCCCCAGTGTGTAGATTGTGAGCGGGGGAACATGAGAGACAGAGGAATATGGAGCAAGGGCTGGGTTTCCTTGGGTGAGCAAGAGAGGAAGCAGGGGTGTGAATATTTCTGATTATTCTGCAAAAGAGCAGGAAATCTCCCCTCGGACAAAGAGAAAGAGAAAAGTAGTGATGCACGGTGCTATTATTGTCACCCTTTGTGCTGTTATAGTTTATAGCTCCCTCAAATCCCATTTAAGCCTTTCTAGATATATATTTTTATTTCCTGTTGCATACCATCGGTTCCAGATGTTTTTTCATGTTCTTTTCTCTAAGGCAAGCAGTAATCACGTTATCTTGAACAGGATGTTTGCACAATTATTTCTGTAATTTTTGGTATGAACAACTGGACTTCTTTTTATTACCTAATTCGTGCATTAGAAAAGTATAAGGGGTAAATAACAATGTATTAAAAGGATGTGGACGTGATGTGAAAGAGTTAGCTTTTGAGAGTATGAGAGTGTGAGTGTGCACTTTAACTCCTTTAAGGCCAGTGACCTATTGGTCAATAATAGCATTTCAGCAAGTTTGAGTTAAACAAAGCAGAAGTACAATTATGTGCACACACCATTTGTGCTGCATAATGACTAGTGGTGCCATTTGCAAAACATATTGAAAAAAATGTCTTAATGACAGCTGAACATTTCTGACCAAGTTGCAGTGTGGTGTGTTACCCTTTTCTGACTTTCAAAGAAGAGACCTACTTTCAGCTTGCTCTTCACACTAATACGAGTGACCTCTGAATTGCAATAAACCTTCGGTGACTTTTAAAGTTCACTCGTTCCTTTTTTCCAACCACCCGTGATCTATTTTACACTTGTCCCTGCTCTGTTTATTTATTATTACTACTACTACTACTACTGATGTACCAGCAGGATTTGAAACGCATCAAGCCAAATGATTTACAAGTACAATTGCAGAAAGTGCAGAATGAAAATTTGAGGTTAAGCCACGTAGACTAATCTGTTAGACTGCACTGTTGGCTTGTTTTGTGGCAGAAATGTGGCCACACTTTTTTTTTTTTTTTTTTAGAATAGAATGCATCTCTGCTATCATTTATCTGTCAGTGTAAAATGTATGAGAAGGGGAGTGTAAGAGAGAGAGAGAGACCTAGCCTAGGTTTCCATTCTTGAATTACATTTTGGAAAAAAAGTGTTCAGAGGCATTCCCACAAAGAAATCAGCAGGGCTTTCATTATACATTACTCATTCATTATGGCATTTTACATCTGTATAAAATGTTTAGCTAGCTTGCGAAGCATAAACTTCCCATGTTTAGTTATTAAAAGTCTTTTTAAAGGGGATTAAACCATAATGCTTTGCAAGTCAACTATTCAGACTTTGTTAAGCAAATGAAGGATGCCATCCATGAGCTGTGCACATTTCTGCCTGTCTAGTGACCTTTCACCGTTTCTCAGAAACTTTAATGAGAGCCTGTACGTGGGGCGGTCCTGTGCACTACTACAACAATTATGTTTCCTCAATTCCTCACTGTGTCCCGTGCTCACAGTCACTAGCTCAGTTATTTTTTCCATCCCCAGGAAACGGAAAAAGATGCTGCGACTCAGCTCTTTGACATTTCAGGCATTTCAGGCGTTTAAAACCTGAGCTAGCAGAAAGAGGAAGTGAATACAATTTGAAGTTTCCTTAATTCCAGCAAGTTCAGCAAGTTCTGCATGCAAACCACACAGCAGTTGTAATAGAATACAAGTGTGTGTGTGTGTGTGTGTGTGTATGGATGTGTGTGTGTATATATATTTCATGTATTATATATATATTTTTAACTTTGATTACCGAACTGTTTGTGTCTCCGTGAATTCTAATTTAATGGATCCAGGATTAGAATTAATGCATTTATAACATAGTATTGGCAGTTTGTGCATGAATAATTTATAAATGTCCTTGTTTCTGTCAATCATATTTTATTGAATCCATAGCTGGCTTTAAAATGAAGGCCAAAAGGAAGTCGTCTGAATATCTCTTTCTCACACACACACATACACTCTACACACTGTAATCTTTGGTTTTAGCCAAATTCAAATTATAATTATTGTTTGGAACACAAGAAAGGAAATTTCCATCTTCTGGCTCTCTCTTTGTTTGAATTGTCCTAAAATTCAAATGACAGTGTGTATATAGGAGGTGCAGTGATGTGTAGAGAGGGCTGAGGTAGCAGGAGAGTGTTGAGAGAGAGAGGGGAGAAGTGGGAGTAGGAAGGGGGACTCCCTCTCGAGATCTGAATTCTGTCATGTATGGATTAACACGGGGAACTGGAGAAAGTCTGTTCTAAATGGCTTGCTCCCAGGAGGTTTAGATATTGGTGGACAGACGCTTTAGTTTCAATGCAAAGATTGTTAGTATAAGTAGCATTTAAGACATATATTCTTCATGTAGAATTTGGCCTTCTATTTGTGTAATTGCCTATAAGAGGAATCTGAAGATATATTGCATAATAATACATATTGTACAATGGATTGTTCATGAGAAATTGATCATAATCACTCACATGGTTACCCATTTCAATCGCACTCATCTTCATGCTCATTAGACAAGACGTCATATTTAAGTTGTTAGACATTCAATGTAAAATTGGTTTGGGAGAATTTACAGTTATTGGGTTTTACATTTTGAAAAACAATATATAGGAAGCGACAGTGTTTATCTACATAGTTTGATGTTTCATTACATGACTCTTTTTCACATGGGTGAGTGCAGTTTTTGGGGACACTTATTGTTAGAAACAGTTGAGCATTTTCAGAGATAAAATTATTTAATTCTATATTTTTTATTAACTTGTTTTGCAGTGAGATTTTTTAAAATGGGTAAGAAAACCCTTAATTGTGACTTTGTCTTACAAATGAGCATTTAGCACAGTTAGTAAAATATACTGAGGTATATATCTGGTATCGCCATTCAGATTAAATAATTGAGATTTTTGGCCTATACATCGTCCAGGCCTATGAGAACACTGCATACTCATTCACATTCAGGCATCTAGGTTCTAAATGCTGAAGTAGATCTTCCTCATTAGTTGGAAAATGGTGTGTATATCTAATACTCTTGTTTTTGCCTAGTTTGCACATATCAGCTGGTGAGAGCATAGCGATAGTGTCATTTTAGACCATGGCTTCACAGCGTAAAGTTGTACGAGAGCTGATTATTCATTTTGAAATCAGCTATTAATTATTTTTGTTCCATATTAAAATCTCAGTCAGAGGCATTCCAAATCTTCTTAATGTGAACTAGTCTTGTGTGTGTGTGTGTGTGTATGCGTGTGTACACTTTCTAATGGACTGCAGCCTAGAACCACTCACTATTGACGCAGTTCATAATCTACTGAATTGCTGGTCAGAATTCTGGGGATGATTATTAAGTTTTGCTTAAGTAGTGAGAGTTGAATGGAAGCCACGTCAACATGCCGACCGTTCTGGCAGTCAAACACGATGAACATCTCGCTGTATGGCGCTAATTGGCTTCACTGAAACTCGAACTGAATGAACTTGACAGTTGAGTGTCAGGGATCAACTATAACTACATATGTGTACATGCAGACTATCTGGGAGTTTAGTTCAGAAGCTTAGTGTAGTTAAAACCAGATTTGTTAAATAGGTCTGTTTACTGAACTGCAGTTCAGATTTGTTGAAATAGATCTTTCAGTACATAATAATCAAAAGATTCTAGAGGTTGTTTGTCGCAGAAGGGGCTTGAAGTCACACTTACACATATGATGTTTGTGCTTGTGTGTGCGCGTGTCCGTGTGTGATGCAAGTACTGCCGTTATGTTGTGATGGACTTTTTGGTCAGGACTGCTCTTTTTAGCAAAGGCAGTAATGTTTTTTTCCCCCTCGATACTGGCGTCTGGCACTATCAGTCAAGATTTATAATGGAAACCAGCCTCATAAATTCAGTCCACACGGCCAATAGCAGAGCTGCACTTTAGCGTCTTTTGATCTCACAAGCTTATAATTCAGATGAGACTGGGTGTGTGTGTGTGTAGCACTCAGTCAGTGGTGGTGAATTAAGGAGCGCGGGCAGCCACCTGCATGCACACTGTCCCAGATGGTCTGATTAAAGAGCTGCACTGCAGATAATGTTCATTTGGATAATGGCACACCGAAAGTTAGGGAGGCTAAGCGGAGAAACGTTCACATTCATCTGTTAGCAACACTCCCGGCTTTGGGTAGAACGGCCGTTTAAAACCTGTGTGTGAGAGAAAGTAACTGACAGAGACTGAGAGAGAGGGATACAAAGAGAGCAAGCGACTGACAGAGCAGATATAGAAAGAGGAAGAAGAGAGAGAGAGCTGGAGAAAGAATGAGACTGATAGAGATGTTTCTCAAGATATATGTGTGTACTCCTGCAAGTGTGTGTGTGTACATGCCTGTCTCTGTTAGGGATGTACGATATATTGTTTAGGAGTTATTCTTAAAAAAAAAAAACCCAAAAAGCATTTGTACGAGATCAGTTAAGACAAAACTAAAGCAAATTTTCTGTGACTAATTTAAGGCATAGTGAACTGGATACATTTCAAGAAAGGAAGGTTCAGAGTAGGGGTGGGTATTGGCAAGGACCTCACGATACAATACGTATCGCAATACATGGGTCATGATACGATTATATCATGATACGATTATATCACGATATATTGCGATATTACACATATTGTGATATATTGTGATATTCTACAGTTCACTGAAAATGTAAAAACAGAGCTGAAATGCAAGTTGCTGTGTACGATCTGGGTGGTCTTAATCAATCACATTACATTAATAATTCAGCCAAAACAACCCAACTGAGAACTGAATTTTAACTTTATTGTCTTTGCATTTTAACACACTGAACTAGTGGACACCAAAAACATTAAGATAAAGTGCATAAGACTGAAAATAAGAACTTAAAGTGCCCAGACAGTTATTTGAGGCTGCTTGTGATGCATGATTCTCCCCCTCGGAAATATTTATTTTTGTAGCTAAAAAGGTATATATTATATCGTGAAAGGAAATATCAATTTTTTTTGCACAGCCCTAGTTCAGAGTCTCAAGAGAATCTTTCTGACTTTTTTACAATCCCCTACAAAATGTCCCAAATCACTCCAGAATTATTACTTCTTCCCATATACTTCTATTCAAGCTATTTGGTTAAAAAATGCAGTATTTAATATTACAGCAGTTTGTATTGCAGTATATATACAGTATTTTGATATTGCAAAAAATGCAATATCAGATTTCCAATATCATACACCCTCTGTGTGTGTGTGTGTGTGTGTGTGTGTGTTTTTAAAGGAGAGCGCAAGAGCAAGCATGTGTTTGGTGGGGCGGCAGTGTGTGAGCTTGCTCTCACTAATATTTGCATTCCTGCTTGGCAGAGATGCACGGTGCTGTATGTGTTTGTGTACGTTACCAGTCTGTGTTTGTAAATCAGATACTTAGGGGTCACCAAACTCAGCATCCGACCCAGTTCCACTAATAAAAAACACCTGCCACGCAGAAATCCGAGCCCCACCACAAATTACACTGTGAAGAAGTGTGTTAAAGTGTGTATAAACTTCTGTGGAATCTGTCTGCTGCTCAGGTCTCATATCATCTCAATAATAGCAGCTCTAATTTACAATGCAAAAATACATGTGTACTAATATGCCTTCCCCCTCCCCCCCCAATAATTTTTGGTTTGGTTTTCATTTATTACAGAGCCATTTGTTATGTTTTAAATATAGAATTTAGATGTTTTATATCAAATTCTCCATCTCTAAGGCCTCTTTTTAGAGAGCACCTTCTCTGTCAGATCACTGCCCCTCCTATATGACCCCTGCCCAAACTTACCACAGAGACCTTCATCCTCCTACAGTTAGAACTTAGCATTTAGTCCGCACTGTTAGTTCTTCCACATCCCAAGCTTGAAATCTTTTCTGATAATAAGTTGCTTTGGATAAAAGCATCTCCCGAGTGTAATGTAATGTAAATTATAGAAACCATTCCAGCTCTTAATATTATGAGTATTTGTGTTATATTTATATCCATTCTTATTTTTTATCCATGTGTTGTATTAAGAACTAAGGGTTCGACCGATTATAAATAATTACAAGGTGCGCTACTGTGGCTCCACTGCCGTCTCTTCTCTCTGTGCTGTTGTTTTCAACTCGCTACTTCATTTAATGTCAAGAGTCTCTGATTAGCTATATGTGACTCTGCACGGCGAAACCAGTCACTTGTCGCAACGGAGGTTTCCGGGAAAAACAACCGTTTATGTTGCGTGGGGTAAAATTTTGGATTTTTTGTTTTTAGTATTTTGAAACAGTGGAAGGTCTATACTGTACTGTTGTGAATAAATTTTGCTGAAAAACTTACCCTTTCCATCCTAAAAACGTGACTTTCTTGAGGTGAGGAATTCAATTCCAGCGGAATGTTAAGTTTCTGTTTTGACCGCTCTACTTCAATATTTACGGTAAATCCACTGGTTGACTAGCGTGAAGATATTTCTCCAGAATTCATCTTCGTCTTCCGAGTTCAGTTAACCTACCGCTGGCGGCTATCCTGTGAATGCAGTGTAGGATACCGTAAATACAAACGTAGCCGCGACCGCACCGAGCGTCTGTGAGTGCTACGGCGATAGTCAACTTCAAAGGCAGATTTCTCCGTTTCTCACTTTGGCGTGACAGGAGAAACCCGACTTCTTTGAATGTTGATATCGCAGTCATATGTCGTCCGATTCATTCGATATAGGTATCGTTTTGAAGCTTGATTTATGCCCTTTCATAATGATAAAAACATAATGATAATTTGAGAGAAGCGATTGGTTTTGCCATGGAGGGTCACATATGTCACACGAGCAGCAGCCAATCAACACTGAAGCCTTGTTGTTACTCATACAACACTCGCACACGAGCGCAGCGTGAACCTCCGAGAAGGAGAAGAGGAAAGAGGACAGTTTCAGCTGAGGTTGGTGTTTGTAAAATAAAAAAAATACATACATTTCCCCTCTTCTTCTTTTTTTTGCATGTCGGTTCGGGTATCGACTTTGTTCACTAGCAATAATCTGTATCGATATCGTCCCTGAAAAACCAATATCGGTCAATCTTTTTTAAGAACCCACATCCACCCTCAGATCTTGCTTACTTTGAGAGGTTTTTTCCATTGTCTCATATAGTAACTTGATTTAAATAATACTTCACCTCACCCCAAACTCAGTTACCAAATGCTAATAGTTTTTCTAATAAACCTGCTACTTTTATGAAAGTCCTCTCTTGCCTAGATATGTCCTTGCAATTAATGGTCACACACACTCTGTCTCTGACTGGTACTTGAGGAAGAGAATGTTTCTATATGGACTGTGTCAGTGACTTGCAGGAAATCTGTGTTCTTCAAAGAAAGTGCAGGATGATGACACCACTGATGGAGCTGGTGTTTCCCCCGTGTTGGGTCGCTCTCACTCGACTTGACAGTAAGTTTTTGGGAGCCATGCTTATTACGTTTGTATAGTTTTTATCATGTCCTGTTGTCATAGAAACACAAGCAAGCCCATCTGGCTGCCATAGTAACTAAAAAAGGCATATTTAGGTGAGTGTGCAGCTTATCCTAGATAAGTGGATAAAATGGAGTGAAAGTTCTCTTCTCTTTCTTTGCACACACGCATGTACTGTATGGCTGGCCATGGACACACACACAAACATGCTTGCAGTTAGTATTCTACTTAGATATCAATTCAGGGCCGATATCAATACTGATTATTGCTAGTTAACAGGGCTGATAACCGATATTTGGAACTGAAAATTTTGAATTTTACAAACACCAGGCTTAGCTGAAACTCTCCGCTCTCCTCTTCTCCTTCTCGGAGCATGTGGTATGAGTGACAACAAGGCTTCAGTTTTGATTGATTACTACGTGTGTGCCGTATAGCCAATCAGAGACTGTTGTTGACGGGACATTAAATGAGGCAGTGAGTCGAGAACAAACGGCACAGAGAGAAGTGATTGCAGTGGAGCCACAGTAGTGCACCTTTGAATTACTTAATATCAGTGACGGTCAAGGTAAAACACAAGATACCGATAATCTGCAATATGCCTAATATCGACCTCCAATAATTAGTCCGGCTGATAATCGGTCGACCCAATTTTTTTTTGGCATTTTTAGTCAGGGGAATTGATCAGCTTTATATTGACTACTGTCCACCATTCATCATCTCCGTATTTCCCTCTGTGTATATTTATTCATGGGACTGAGCTTTGTGTGTGTGTGTGTGTGTGTGTGTGTGTGAGTGTGTGTGAGTGTGTGTGAGTGTGTGTGAGTGTGTGTGTATGTTTGTGTGTGTCTGCTACCCTAGGCCTATTGTAGCTAATGGAATATTAATAAGATATATTCATTAGAGAGCACTGGCAAAGCTTCAGACTTTAATGGTGCTTTAAACTTTCATCAAGAGAGAGAGAGAGAGTGAGAAATAGAGAGAGGCAGAAAGAGAGTGTGAGAGAGAGAGAGACCAGGTTAATTGCAAAGAAGTCATCGAGAGGCAGATCTGACGAGGTGAAGAATAGGAGGGAACGGAGGAACATAAAAAGGCCTGAAGAGTCAATGAGGAAAGAATGAGATAATAGAGGAGAGTGGGAGAGAATGATGAATAGTCTGTGGAGAGCAGGAGAGAGAAGAGGAGGTGAGAGAGCCACACACCTGCATTACTGGAGTTCTGACCGTGTTGAGCCGTGAGAAAGCTCATAGTTCCTTGGGAGGCATTAAGATCAGTGAGAGGGAGACAGATTACAGTCTTCAGGGGAAACGTATTAGACAACAGTGCGCTAGTGTTGTTTCTGCACTAAATACGAATAATCTGAAAAAACAAACCACAAGCTCCTTATTGTTATATTCCGTCTTTATGTGTTTGTGTAATCTAGTGTCAGCCTCTTTATGTAAGGCTGATTTGGTGAAGTCGATTTCCATTGAAACGTTCTCTCACAGCATTTACTGCATTTAGTAAACACTTATTCTGGATATCAGAGCAACTTGGGGTTAAGGGTCTTGCTCAGGCACCCGATGATGGATGGTAGTGCTAGAGGTTAGATTTGAGCCCACAACCTTTTGGTCCAGAGGCGAGTGTCCAAACCACTAGACGACCACTACCATGCCACAAAGCAGTTACCCTGTTCTCTTCATTCATCTTTGGCAGTTTTTTGTCGTAAAAAGACGCCGTTCGTTGCATAAATTGTTCAGCTTTTTGAGAAGGAATGTGTGATTATTGTTCTTGTGGACTGCTCAGTTGCATCCCTCTTCCCCCACCCCTTCAGATGAGGTCACAAAGCATGGGCAGAATTTTCCCATAGACTTTAATTAGGAAATTTTCACACTGTGTGACATCATCCGACCTTTTAATTCCATTAAATCCCTCCTTTTTGCTTTATTTCTGTTAAACTGCTGCTGGAAATGTTAAGCGGCTGAACGAAAAGAAATTTCTCCTGTTTGTCTTTCTCACCACACAGTTTTTGGCACTTAACTCTTCAACTTGTTTTCAGTTTTACTCAGGAGGTTCGCACCATGAACGGAAGGTTGCCGGTTCGAATCCAGTACCGGTGAAGGTATCACTGAGGTGCTCACAAGCAAGGCACCGTCCCTAAGCAGTGCTCCCGTTAGCTGCCCACTGTTCCTTCACAGATGGGTCAAATGCAGAGCTCACATTTGTTGTGGTGTGCTGTGCTGTGTTCACAATGACAAATAATCACGCTCTACTTTTTTCAGCACACCGCAATCAGGAATCGGCCGTCTAATTTACCTTTTCGGCTTTTCAAAGCCACAGCAAATTACATTTCCTTATCTTGGGGACAGTTTTCCTGTAGACATTTGGGGTTAAGGGACCTACACATCTCAGATAATCACTCGGTGTGTAACTAAATATCATACAGCACTGTGCAAAAGTCTTATTAGCTTATTTTGCTTCCAAGGAGCTTGGCTTTCTTACTGTTTTTAATGTAGTCTTGGGGAAGAGTATTGTATGTATGAATGTGTGCTGATGTGGCAATTAATCACTGTGTTGTCTCATTTTCCTAGCAAAATATGAAGTAATGAGGGGTGGCTCAAGACCTTTGTATAGTACCGTACCACCAAGGCCCCATCAGTTTTAGAATAAAGAGGTTTTGAATATTGTCACACCGAGTGAGTTTATGTGAGATGGAGTTTGCTTGTGGGCAGAGGTGTCAAAAGTACACGTATTCTTCACTCGAAGAAGTATAGCTACATGTGTAAGAGTAATAGCTGAAGTATTGACTTCAACTTCTTTGCTCAAGTTAAAATGG
This sequence comes from Distichodus sexfasciatus, assembly GCA_032718565.1. NCBI lineage: Eukaryota > Metazoa > Chordata > Actinopteri > Characiformes > Distichodontidae > Distichodus > Distichodus sexfasciatus. The sequence continues at coordinate 3,539,794 of JAVGVS010000017.1, read as the reverse complement.
AAAGTACAGCCTCTAAAACATAAAAGTGTAAAGGACACTTGTGAAGGACAAAACCACCATTTTAGGGAAAATCTGATTGGACTCCTTGTGTAGAGAGCAAGCAGAGAAAATTAAAGCCACATGAATACATAAAGCTTCATTGATCATTACCATCGTTGTACATGATTGCCTCTATCCTAAACACGTCATACAACAAATATTATAGTGGTGTAAAGAGCGCTATATGAATCAACTGAATTGAACAGAATTTGGTCGAGCTAAACTTCTTTCTGCCGCCGCAATCACCATATCATTTCACACTGAGTTGCCGCCTGCTTTTAGTTTCTCTTTCTCTCTCTCTCGCTTTATGGTGTCTGTCGTGTTGTCCGTCATGTGCAAAGATGAAACACCAATGGATTTGTATTTTTTGTGCGTGTTTACTACGTTTTTAAGCCTCAACTAATCAGTCAAGTTGTCTGGATGACGCACATTTTTGATACAGAATAGATGATATTCTTGCCAAAATGGCCTAATAAACGTCATTGAAATTAAACCAAACAGTAACGAGCCTGATTTGAAAATGTAAGGAGTAGAAAGTACAGATATTGGTGAAAGTTAAAAGTTGGCATAAAAACAAAGTCAAGTAAAGTACAGATAGCCCCAAATTCTACTTAAGTACAGTAACGCAGTATTTGTGCATCGTTACTATCTCTGCTTGTGGGTATGTGTGTGGGTCGGTCTGTCTCAGTGTTTGTGTGATCATGATACAGGCTGATACACGTACAGACTGTGAATACCACACTTAAATTATTTTTTCAAGATCTGTGTGTGCGTGCAACATGGGATAGGTTCTAAAACAGGCAACAATCTTTTATCCACCCCCGTCAAAGAGATGGTCAAAATGTCCAAGCTGCATTAGAGGCATTCGGGCAGTTGTTTGTGGTCTTCGTGACATTTTAGTGGTTATGACATTGCTCTAAATTCTTCAAAATGCTCGTCTTTCAGTAGGTCAAGTGTGTGTGTATGTGTGTGTGTGGTTTATGTTGGAAGTGAGCTAACATCCGCTTGACACTTGTGGGTGCAGGTAACATGGTGTTGCCGCAAGCGCCATTACCTTTTAAGTCTGTGTTCGTGAGGGTGAGGGAGAGTGAGTGAGTGTGTGAGGGAGAATAAATGAAAGAGAGACAGGGAGATGGATCAGTGAATGTTTTACCTGAGGAAGAAGAAGTGTAATGGAGCGAAAGGTATAGGGTTAAAAGTTACAGAGGAATGACTTAAAAAGCTAAGTGAGTCAAAGAAAGAGAAGAGTGATAAAATGATGTCATTTCTGACTTGTTTAACATTGAAGGCAAAGCTTCTCACCACAAGCCACAGACTCATAAACATACTCCGATGTCTCTCTCTCACATACTCCTTCTCTCTTTTACTCATTCACTTCCTTTAGTCTCACTTACCGTCTCATCCACACTCAATTGTAGTCTCTTGTGCCTTGTGGACACTCACTGTCTCACTCTTACTCACTCTTTCGCCTATGTTCCCCCCCTCTCTCTTTTTCTCTCTTTGTCACATGGCATCAGCCCCCCTAAACACAAAATGTCTTTCACCTTTGAAAGTGAGGGATTATTTGTCATTGTGAACATACCACAACACAGCACAGCACACAGTGCACCACAACGAAATGTGACCTCTGCATTTGAGCCATCTGCGAAGGAGCACTGGGCAGCTAACATGGGGAGCAGTGCTTGAGGACAGTACCTTTCTCACAGGTACCTCAGTGGTAGCTTTTACCGGTCCGGGATTCAAACCCGGCGAGCTTCCGATCACGGTACAAACCTCTTAACCGTTACACTACCAAATGCCATCCACTCCCAGCTCTGTGTGTTTGCTCCATTGATCAACTCTACATCTTTATAACCATCTCTATCTGTGTACATCCTGCTCTCACACACACATTCAATACAGACTTATGATGTGTGTCGAGGCAACATACCCTCATGACTGTGATATGGCCATATTTACGAATGGAATTTGTTGCCCCAGATCACAGTCATGTTGACACAGTACACAGCCTTGTGCATTCTGTTGTTGATATAGTTTCATACAGTACAAAGTGACAATGAGATGTATGAGTAGATTGATAAATTGTTTTTAATAGCACAGAGCACCCATCACACATGAGAACCAAAAAATGCAGCTAATGTCGCATATGTTGTACTTGCTTTTCCGTGTTTACTTGCTGAAATAATCTACTCCAGTTTGTCTGGTTTAAGTTGCTTGGAGACAGATGTTCTCAGTCTTATGCGAGGAGTACATGGAAAACAACTACAGGAAGTTACTAGTAAGTCAGGCTTCCTCCTGAAGTTTTCTCAGATGCTAGGATGTGTTGTTTGAACTAAACATGCCAAGATTAGACGCATTCTGTCGGTTTTCGCATCTTTCAGTTTCATATTAAGATTAAGGTTTAGCATTCAATTACGGTTATGCTATACTTACTTTATCATTAGAGGTTGTTGGAGTTTCCCCTGATGAAAGTCCTGTTAAGTGTTGCTTGTACTAAAGCAGCTCAGATTCAACTGTGTAGCAAAGTTCTTGCTTCATCCGTAGTCAGAGACAGTTAAAATATGAACACATTAACAGAGAAATGATTCATGTTGCTGGCTGAGTGATGTGGAAACGTGTGTTATGGTCTTGTAACATCACTGTTAGAACATCTCCTGGCTGTCAGGTTGCTTAAGCTGAACTAACTTGTGTATTTAGTGTCTACAGAAACAAAGTCTGTAAAATGGAGTAGAAATGCGTAATCAGGTCGCATTTTACAGTTCTACTTAGGTCATGATTAAAATGGCTAATGCTATGTTTTTTCTTTCCCTTTTACTAGAGTCTTCAAAAAGTCCAGCCCCAACTGCAAGGTAATCATTAGCCAGTGTGCTTTTGTGTGTGAGAGCGTTTATGTGTGTACATGCATGCTCATGGACTCCATCCTCTCTGAGGACTCTCCTTTTTCTCCACGCTCCCTCCCTCTCTCCATGTCCCTCCCTCTCTCATCTCCTTCTCCTCAGGGTCACATCTTTCTCGCCTGCCTTTCTCGTTCATTTTGTCATCTACATGCTCCCGTGCAGAAGTCATTCTGCTTTTCTACTCTCTAAAATTTCAGCTTTGGTGTCTTTTTTCACCTGCCATTCTTCTCTTTTTATGAAATTACCTTTACTTCCTTTCATCTCCCCCTTCATCACCCACTCTCATTTTGGAATAGCATCGTTCTTCTTTCTGTTTTTCCTCTCTTTCTCTCCCTCGTCCTTCCCATCTGTCCGATGGAAAAGGGTGTGTGTGTTGACGATGTCTTTTGTGATATCACCCAGCCTGGCAGGGTTGTCTACAGGAAGGGAGTGGAGAAACTTGGGGTCAGTTTGGAATGATTCAAACAGTTGGATGTGTGTGTGTGTGTGTGTGTGAGAGAGAATGAGAGATTGGAGGTGGATAGGCCAGAAGGAAAATATTACATGCTTTGATTTGTTCTCTAGGGGCTTTAATTAGCAAGCCTACACTTGTCCTTTTAATAATTGTCCTTTTTTTTATTTTGCAGCTCACAGTATACTTGGGGAAGAGGGACTTTGTGGATCATCTAGATCACGTGGACCCAGTTGGTGAGTTTCCAGCTAAAGCATCTTGGGATTTTTGCTATTTCTTTTCCTCTAGTTACCAGCATAGTTTCCTATAGCAACTCCAATCCACATGTTGAAGTTTGCTGCTGTCTCCCAGCATCCTCCTGGGGATTTGCCATGACAACAACATTTAACTGAACCCTTAACCTCCAGTTTGGTGTCTATCATTCATGAACCAATCAGCAAGCAGCAATTTTTAGATTGTCATTTTGATAGATGCGAGTGATCTATAGATGCAATTTTCATGTGCATGCTTTAAGAAGAAAATTTAATTGCAGAGGTTTCAGGGGGTGCTGGTGGTCTGGTGGTAGGACACTCATTTACAAACAAATCCAGCTGTATCCTAAGTACATAACTATCACCATTCAACTTCTGAGTAAGACCATTAGTTGGTCCAGGAGGACTGTCCCTGCAGTCAGGAAATGGAATTTGTTGTGGGTAGCAATGGCTGATGCTCATGTTACAGACCTTTATTGTCTGTAAGCTTTATCCAGACAGGTTCTTATGTGTGTACAGCATTGGTTTGATTGTCCAGCTATAGGCAGACAGCTTAGTCCTTTTTCCTTGAGGGTCCCAAGTCATGTTTCATTGGAAAAACGTTTGTGAGTTAAGATTTCCTGACAAACAGCCAGATGAAGAGATGATCTCTCCAAACAGACTGTTTTAATCCATTCACTGCCTGAATTGCTTTATGTTGCGAAGTACAAATGTGTGGGTGTCTGGCGGTTTATGTTCTGCTCATGGAGCACCATCATCACCGTCACCGTCTTCTTCTCCCTCATGACTCATGTGGCTTATTATAGTTTTGCAGGTTTATGTAGCATAAAATATGTTTACTTAAGAAAATGCTTTAGCACATTGTTTTTCCACTTGGGACATTACTGAGGCTTTGCTATTCTGTAGTTGTATTTCTTCCAAAACCTCTTCCTGCCTCGGGAGTTTCTGTGGCTTTCTTTGTTGCCGTGGCAACGGCTCAATGGAGAATCTGATTTACTGGTTTGGGAAGACTGGATTCCCTCTAATAAAGCAGATTAATTTGAGTGTGTGCTATACTAATTATTACCTTTACACAGGGTAATTGTTGTAACTCCTATCTTCTTAAGTATAAAGGTAGAGCAGGGAATTAGCAGGTATTTCTTGAATAAGCAAGCTGCTCTTTGGCTACGAGTGAAGTCATCTTTACATATTTGAGAAGTAATTTAAAGGTTGTTGCAATGTCAAACATGCAAGGCTTATGCCCTGGCCATCTACATTACATTATAATTATTAATCTTGTTATTTTGGTTGTTTGGTTGTCAGTTTGGTTCTTCTGGTTTAATGTATCCAGCGTGCCTGATGACTGAGCAGTGATTTTTATAATGTTGTAAAAGGAAACTTAGATCAAAGCACAGCAGTTTCTACTATTTTTCTCAAGTGCTGAGCTCACACTATTGAAGTTTGACTTTCTCATGCACTTTACTGCATCATCACTTTAGGTTTGTTTACGCGTGAGCAGAAGCAGGGTGGTTTAAAAAAAGAAACTGTGAGCGTATGTGTGTACATGTGTGCACTTGCATGTGTCTGTGTTGCCTTGCTAACCCTGTTTTCCTGTGTTATCTTTAGATGGCGTACTTTTGGTCGACCCAGAATACCTTAAAGACAGAAAAGGTAGGTGAATACGATGGCTAACATTTCAGTGGAGACAGTGTGTGGTCATGAGGCTGTCTTGGTCTTTTAAAAAGAACTAAAAGCTTGACTTAATTAGAAGCCTCTATGTTTTTATCACAGTGGTACATCAGCTCACATCTTTATTTTTTGACTTCTCTGACCAGTTTTTGTGACCCTGACATGTGCCTTCCGTTACGGCCGCGAGGACCTGGATGTGCTGGGTCTGTCCTTCAGAAAGGACCTGTACATCTCCACCTTCCAGGCTTTCCCACCACTGCCTGAGGAGCACAAACCTCTGAGCCGCCTCCAGGAGCGTCTGCTTAAAAAACTCGGCCAGCATGCGTACCCCTTTAACTTCACCGTAAATACAAGTCTTATTATATTCAAGAGCCATTGAATTTATTTATTACAAGGCACGGTTTGTTCTGCTCTGGATAGTTCATTTATAATAAAGCTTCATTTAGCTCTGTAATTAAGTAGCCTGTGAGAGTGGGATTCACCCACATGAATTAAAGATAATATCCATAATTATGAACACTAGTGATGTTGTTCATTCACATTTACTTACTTATCGACCTGTGGTATTTATGTATTTTGACCAAAAAAAAGTAGTGTTTAACACTGCAGTTTTTTATCTAAGATATAGCTGCAAGTGGCAACAGGCTGGGTCCAAGCAAAAGTCTAAAAAAGCAGCTGATGCAGTAAGCCATTATGACATCGGGCCTAGATCGCTACGCAGCACACCATCCACACTTATTGATCAAGTTTCAGCTTTGTACGATTTACAGTTTAGGCTGCATAAATTTATGTAGCATTTTAAGCGCTCCCTACTGTTCAAATAGCAGCATTGTATAATTAGCAACCCCTATTGATGTAATAGCAACACTGAATATTTCCCTCTTCCATATCTTGGTTTTGATTGTTTATACCAGATTTTCACTGTAGGCCTTACGCTTTGAGAGTTAGAGGTCAAACAATTACATGAGGGTTCCAGAGCTCTTTGTTCTTGAATAATTCTAATAATTCTGGAAATTAGTTAAGACAAGTCTGTACTAGTGTTATAAATAGTATGGGTTGGGAAAAAAATCTGCATGTTACAAAATAAATCAGTATACTCTACTGGGTTTGTGCTGCTTTCGGTAATGATTCTGCATGCTGTTTCATTTTAGATTCCTCAGAACCTCCCCTGCTCAGTCACTTTACAACCAGGACCTGAGGACACAGGCAAGGTGAAGACATCCACACACATAAACACACGCACACACACTTCTTTTGACCTTACATTTTTGTCACTACTCATATATCTCGGCTGTTGCTTTCTCAGGCGTGTGGTGTAGACTTTGAGATCAGAGCTTTCTGTGCCAAATCTGTGGAGGAGAAGATTCATAAAAGGTGCATAAGAGTTGTATCCTCACTCTCAGTCTTAGTCATGGCTTTGGAAAGGCTTTGTGTTTGTTTCTGTGTTTACTGTTAAACAGACTGTGTTTGTATGTGCAGGAACTCGGTGCGATTGGTAATCCGTAAGGTGCAGTACGCTCCAGAGAAAGCAGGTCCACAGCCTATGGTGGAGACAACACGCAGTTTTCTCATGTCTGACCGCTCTTTACACCTGGAGGCCTCACTCGACAAAGAGGTGTTAAATCGCACGTGTGCACACACATGTACACATAAGCACACAGTTATTTATAGCTGCTTATTTCCATCAGTGGACTGTTGGTTTTGGTTGTGTCCAAGCTACTCTGGTACACTCAGGGCTGGGCAATTAATCAAAAATGAATTGAAACAGACATTCAGAACTAATTCACATAATCTTGCCTGTGACGGTTGAGGTTGCAGTCCATCGAAACCAAAATCTCATGCAATTAGGCAAGCTTTTCTGCAACTGGCCTCATCTGTAAGGCTAGACACTACAACTGACTCTCATACCCCACCATGTCCTCACTCACAATATTTTTTGATTTAGTTTTCTTGTAATGTGTCTTGAATTTAATGTATCTACAAAACTATATTTGAATTTGTACTGGATCCATTTCACTACAATTAGTGCTTGTATAACTACTATGCATGTGACATATAAAGAATCTCTCTCTCTCTGTGCCTGTCTGTCTCTCAGCTCTACTACCATGGAGAGCCCATCAGTGTCAATGTCCATGTCACCAACAATTCTACAAAAACGGTCAAAAGAGTCAAAATATCAGGTGAATGTGCATCTAAACCATAGCTGAAAAGCTACTGATCAGGAGATGGAAACTCTGCTTGCTTTAGCTGTATAATGGGAATGTGTTTAACGGGTTATACCTCACTTTTTACTGACGTGTTTGCTCTTTCCGTTTGCATGTGTCCTTTTCATCTGTCCCTCCTGCTTTATCCATTTTACACGGTGCCCACTGCTTTTAGTGTTTGTTCAACACAGATAGTTTTGATGTGTCTTTGCTCTGTGGAAATCTTAAGTTAATATCTCACCATTTAATGACAGTTTCCACAGAAACACCAGCATCCATGTATTGGTCTGTCAATTTCAAAGTGGATGAATGGTTGTTGCTTTTCTCTTATTGATGGTATTATTTCAATATTGAAGTTAATCCTGTTTGTCTACTTCGGTGTTGCTGGACATCTCCGTGTATTTTGATGTAATCAGGAGAGAGAGCGATACTGTTTACTTTTGTTATCTGTTCATGTATTTTTGCCCTCTCTGTGTATATATTTGTGTGTGTGTGTTGAGCTTGTGTGTGTCCGTGCTCCAGCCCTGGTAACCCTGCTGTGTGTCCCTGCTCTCTCCCCACAGTGCGACAGTATGCTGATATCTGTCTGTTCAGTACCGCGCAGTACAAATGCCCTGTGGCTCAGGTAGAGGCCGAGTGAGTACCCCTCCATCTCCCCCTCATCCATCTCTTCTCTCTTTTCCATTCCATCTGCCTCTTTTCCTCTTCCTCTTTTTTCCGTCCTCTCACCTTTCCTTCTTCTCTCAGCCTCTTGATTTGGGAATAGGTTGTGCAAATGTAGCATTCATGTGCAGGGTTGGATATTAATGTGTTCATTTTAGAAGAGGAGAAATTACGGCAGGTAGGTCCTTTCTGTCCCTCAGTGTCGCCATGTCTATCCCCAGCATACACTCGTTTTCCCTTTGTGCTGTGGGCTGCTTAAAAGTAAAAGTTGTGATAATTGCTGAATCACAGTTCCAAAGTTCCCAATAACAAATGTGCTTTCAAAGCTGTCCAGTGCTACACTACAGCCTTCCCATCTGTTCAAAATGTGATAAGTCAAAAACACTAATGCAGCTAACAATGAATGAGAAGCTGCTATGGCAGGGAGTTTCAACGGGTGGTCCGCGGTGGCAACGCAGGTGGTCCCTGACATTCAATCTAGTTTCACTTCTGAAATCACTTTTTAGCAATACTTTTTTTTTACATTTTATTTTTAAATAACAGTGGCAAACAGTGGGGCGCCAACTACTGCTTAGTCTGAACGGTGGTCCCTGGGACAGAACCAGTTGAAAACCCCTGTACTAAGGAATTGTCCTGTCAGACAGACACGATTACATTAGGACTGGGCGACTCTGTTGACTGAGTTCAAATTGTGATATTTTTGGACCCAGAATCACACTATACAATATGCATCAATATTTTTTTTCTTATCCGTTTTTTAATCCAAAAACATTACTCAGTTATATCTACTAATTTATGTTCTTAAATTATTTGGATCCAATTGCACAGAAATAAACTTGATATGACAGGCATAAAAATGCACATTAATGCAAGAAATGCATATAAACATCAATGCATGAAAGTCAGTTATTATTGTGCCTAGGTAATGTATGAGTAGGTGCTTTAACTGCTTTAGTAGATTTTTAGAAACATTGAAAATAATAATGTTCCAACATGCCTTTTGAACAAATAAACCTTGGTTAAAAAAAACATGCATTCAAGCAACTTCACAAAGTTTGTGTAGAAATGCTAAGCAGGAGGCTGGCTTTAGTAAGAGTGGGGAGCAGTGCTTGGGGAAGGTACCTTGTTCAGTGGAATCTTTATCAGCTGGGGATTCAAACTGGCAACCTTCCTATCACAGGGCGATTGCCCTAACCATCATACTACCAACTGCCCCAAATTACAATGAGGACTGCATTTAGGATGTGCCCCAATCCAAAGAAACTACACACTGTGTGTGCTGAAACCTGTTGGAACCTTTTATATATGATGATAGTTTTATTTTCAAGCAGTGCATCAAAAATATCATTTGTATCATGGCACTCAAAATATTGCCAGTTTGAATCATTTGTTTTGTAGCATTTTTTGTGTATATATCTACTCATTTACATTTACAGCATTAAACAGATACTCTTAGACAGAGTGACTTGCGTTTTCTAATTACAGGGACAGTTTCCCTGCAGCAACTTGGGGTCAAAGGTTCTGCTCAGGGGCTCACAGTTGTTTTAGATTCTCCTAGAATTCCAACCCCTAATCTTAGGGCGTTTCACTCTAACCGCAGTGCCCATTTGATTAACATAAAAAACTGACGAAACATACAATTAGAAAACTTCCATTCTTTTAACTTTTACTGTAACTTAATCTGTTGTTAATGAATAAATTCTAAAATTCTACTTCAAGTTCCACACTCTTAGAAAATCAAGGTACATTTCATTATGTTGTATAACTATGTTTGTGATGAACAAAGAATCTTGAATCTAGCTTTCATTCATTTGTGGCTGCAGTAGCATCTTCCTTTAGGTCCAATGCCCTTTTTTCCATGTTATGACATTGCAACAGCCACTTCACCCTGTGGCAAGTTCTCCCTGCTGCACCGCTTCCTCTCTCCCCATAACTGGCGGTCTCTTTAGTCATGTGATGAAAAGGGCTGTTCTCTCCTTAGTGCTGCAGGTGACACATGTGGTTCTGCACTCCAGCGACACCTACAGCAAGTCTGTGGGTCAGCTGGCCTCCCGGTGAGTACAGCTGAGAGTGACAGCCAGGACATTTTTTGACCCTGACAATCCTAAAGTCTCCTCTGACCATGCCCTGCTTTTTTGGACTGTACCCTCCTCTTGGGGAGTGAGGACCTGACAAAATGCCCTTTTTTTCATCACAATTTACTGATGTGATTATTATTCCTCTTCTGCGCCACCTTTTCATTTGTTTTGGGCGTTGTCTAGTAAGTAATCCCATTCTCATGTCTTTGTCACTTTGGCTGTTGGTCCAGCAACTCTATCCCCTGGTTATTAATCTTGATCCTGATGTGCAGAAATGAATGCCCAGTTTGATACGATGCCCCACAAACAGTTGCCTTCTTGTCATTTTTGTATGTTCCCAGTAGAAATAAGGCCTTGGTTACATTCTCTCAGCTCGCCTACTGTGTCGCTGCAGAAGTTCCCATGACATATTCTCTTAAATCAAATGCCAACCATATCCTTTTTTCTCATCTCTCTTGACCACCTCCTTTCACTCTTTTCTTTTTTTTCCTGGTATGTTTTTCCACTTTTGAGTTTTTGTGCCTTCATATAACACTCTTATCTGAAACTTATCTCTCTTACGCACAAACAGAGCATTCAAAATGTGCATTCAAGTCATTAGTATTTAAGTAAATCACTGTTGTTTGCAGACAGGAACAAGTGACTCAGCTTCAAGCTTTGGTATGCTTAAACTAATACAACAGCTATGTTATAATCCTAAAGCAAAGTGTTCATTAGACTCAAGCCATGTTCACACTTGGCTTTAACAAGAATCTCTGATTATCCAATCACAATTTTACGACTCCAGTGCAGGTGAGAATCTCAACTTTCAGACCATATTTACTCCTGGGCTTTGTGTGCTGAGCCACACCAAAGGATCAACCCCTCAATCATGATCTCTTTGTAAGCGGAGCTACGTACTTATTTTAATGCCAACTCTGTCATTCTAGTTTTAACTAGAGGTGTGAACCTTCACTGGTCTCACGATACAGATTGGACATGCATAGCAGATCAGGCAGCCATAGTTACTACCAGGATGTTCTTTTTAACAAAAAATTTTATGCTGTGACCAGAAAATCACCAAGCAGTGTCATTCTGACATAATCTAGGGGTTTTCAACTGTTTCTGTCCCAGACATAACCACTCAGACTAAGCAGTCTGAGTGTTGGGCGACGGGATAGTAATCTTTCTATTAAATAGTACATTCTAACAAATTCATTATTCATAAAGATGACCAAATCATCTGGAAATGTTTAGAAAAATTAATCAAATGAAAAATTTTAAAAACTGATTTCAGTAGTAAAACTGGATTGCATGTCACCTCCAATGCCAGCATCGACCATCAGAGTGTAGCGGACGGTTGGTTGAAAACCATCCACATCTGCATTGTGCATGTGATTTATTTCAACACCCCTAGCTTTAACATATCATTTTAACAACTGGTTAAAAACTACAGCATTGCAAATAGCGGCGCAGATGATTGTGTTATAAACGAGATTTGATCATAAGTGGTCACTCGAGATACAGGTGTGTGAAGTGACCTTTGAACTTCCCACTTACGATCAGCTCACACATGAACAGAAGCTACTACAACAGACAGTTAAGCTGTATTCCTAAAGACTCCTACTTTTTAGTTTGCTACGCCACTAACATGTGAGTATTCTCTCTGCCTTCTTTCGGTTTTTGTTCTTCCTCAGTGACCAGGTGTCCCCCAGCTCAACATTCTGCAAGGTGTACACACTCACCCCCACACTCAGCAACAACAGGGAGAAACGAGGTCTAGCCCTGGACGGCAAACTCAAGCACGAGGACACCAACCTGGCCTCAAGCACCATGTAGGCACCCGCCGTCCTCAAGCGCCTCAAACACTGTCCCCACATATTAATCACATTACCCGGTGTAGCGTCCCCCCTAGCCACAGTGCTCATGCAAGTGGAAATGCAGTAATAATTGCTGACAAATGTGATGCTGTTTTGTCTTCACAGAGTGAAGGATGTGGCCAACAAAGAGGTTCTGGGCATTCTGGTGTCCTACAGAGTCAAAGTTAAACTGGTGGTGTCACGTGGAGGGTAAGTCTAAGAACTCTCTTTATCTTTCTCTCATTCTCTAGCAAATTCATTTATAAAGCACATTTTAAAAGCACACCAAAGTGATGGAAAAAACAGTGAATACATAAAAATAAAATAAAATAAATCAAAAGGTTTGATGGTGTGCTGTGTTGGTACCTGCCTTGCGCCAGTAGTTCCCAGGATAGGCTGCAGTCCCCACGACCCTGATAGGGATTAAGCGGTTCAGATAATGAATGAATGAACACAAAGTTGTCTAAAGCCCTAGAATAAAACTATGTTTAGGTATCTAAAAAGAAAAGATATGATATTTAAGGAGGCCCAAAACAAGGTGTTAAACTATTCTACAGCCATGGACCATAAAAGTGCAGTCCCTCTTTTGTTGTAAGCCCTCATCATGCTTAACTAATAATAATACTAATACTACTACTACTACTACTACTACTACTACTACTACTACTACTAATAATAATAATAATAAATATAGCAGATGGCAATGAGAGGGGTTCCAGCAAAAGCGCCCCTCCACATTGTTCAATTAATGGTATTATTATGTGTGTGTATATATGTGTGTGTGTGTATATATGTGTGTGTGTATGT